>ARYC01000279.1:0-101906 GCA_000711775.1 Oxytricha trifallax | reverse complement strand
TTGATTCTTCATTTTAGATTCTATAAAACAGATTAAAAATAATACTTAGCCTTTAAAAAATACTCCTTTGATTTTACTTCTGATAATGATCACTGCTATTGATTCCTCTGATTTCACTGATGCTAAAACTTACCATTTTTAAAAAAGATTAGACAAGTCAGGATGAGTTTCTTCGTGCTTCCCCTTGGTACACACCAGTGAATCAAAGCTTCCAATATCAATTGATTCAAAGATGTGAAGGTTGGCTACTGCTCATCTAGCGTCTTCCAGTACCCACTAGTGAGAGGGATCTCCGAGTAAGAACGAGTAAAATCTTCCAATATATTTTAAGCCTTCTTACCCTTCAATCCGATCGAAAAAAAGCTTCCAATATCTTTTAGTGACCACCCGAAACTCATCCTAAATTTATTATGACACTGCCTCGCTTAAGTAGGGTTTGCAACACCACCAATCATTCCAATATTCAGGTGGTTGGCAAGCAGTGATTTAACATTACTAAGATCTTGATTTTGATTAAGTCAAGTTTTGATTTAGATTTTTTATCTTACACTTTATTGCTACAACATAATTAATTTTGCTTCGCATTAAATAGCCTTAGTAGCTACAATTTAAAGCTACTGCTGAACTCAATGTATTTAGAGCTGTACTGATTTACTTTATTATCTAATTAATTTCTCTTTGATTGTTGATATCTAAATTTTAGATTACTTGTGAAATTTAGGGCATGAACTTTTATAAATTTAGCGATAAGTAAAAATCCCTAGAGTTTTAAAGAAGAGTAATACACCATGGACTACTGACCTACTGCTCTACTATTTTAAAAGAGCACTGTGCCTTTACTATAGATTAATTTATAGACATGCTTTTCAGTTTAAGCTTGCAGCACTAATTTTTAACAATTGCTCAAAGTCAAAAATCTTAAAAAAACCAGAGAGATTTTCAAAAAGTTTTTAAAATAGATACTATACTCTCGAATGGAGGGTATCCAACCATAGGCTGCGGCTGGACCCTAATGCTCCGAGTAGAAGGAGCATGTTAGATTGTGAGATCCATAAAATTTATGGTAAACCCCAAAGTATGGAGGGTAAAAAGTTTGAGGGCAAAAGTAAAAATTTGGGCCAATTCTAGAATTTTTAATGTGGTAATGATTATGAATCTGGTAAATAGGCCTGGAACTATACAATCTGGAGTCATACAGCTGGATTCATACAACTGGAGCTGTACAACTTGGATTCTTACAACCTAAGGTTGAGTCTTGCATAATTTGTCTCTAATGCAGCTATACAACTTTATGTAGAACAATTAACATACTCAGCGATTTCTTAATACACTTTTGCATGAATTTTTGAGATATCTTCAGGATATCTTCCTGGAACCATACAACCTAGAGATATCTTCAGGATATCTTCATCTGGAACCATACAACCTTAGAGTGGATTCTTACAACTTAGCATCTATAATTCGACTAAACCACCTCAAATAGAACTCTAACTTATATATGATGTTGCTATACTCTATTGCATTGATTGGAGGTGTTATGGAGGTATAGTGATTATAAGGGGTAAGAAATGACAAGTTTGACTTTAGAGAGGTTTTTGACTTCTTAACCATAGTATTGCTTAGAATTTAGGTCTATTCTCAAACTAAAGACCAATTGACTTAACATACCCAACTCTCACCTAATCATGCCAAACCCATCCAAATCATCATTAATCGTATCAGAGGCATCGAAAACATCATTAGAGTTGAAGTCAGAGCTCTTAGGCAAAAATCGATGTTTCAAGATAGATACTCAAACTGTTGGTTTGAAAGCTGTTATTAACTGTCATGAAATACTAAGAATTTTTGAAGTTTGGCCTCTTATATTCTAACCTATATACTTCAGATCAGCTTGTATTTGCATTTTTATCTGCATCACTGTTGTGTTGTATCATATCAATGTAGTAAGGCTCGTCAATCATAAAGTAGGCAGAGCTATTAGCAATATTCTCGAAAA
Organism: Oxytricha trifallax; assembly: GCA_000711775.1. Taxonomy (NCBI): domain Eukaryota; phylum Ciliophora; class Spirotrichea; order Sporadotrichida; family Oxytrichidae; genus Oxytricha; species Oxytricha trifallax. Next base: position 99,910 of record ARYC01000279.1, on the reverse strand, counting down.
TTTTCATAAGCCTTGAAATTGGAGATATCTTCAGGATATCTTCCTGGAACCATACAACCTAAGGGTGGAACCATACAACCTCAAAACCCAAAATTTGATAAAAACTCATAATAATGCAAAATTTATACCTGATATAAGTGCATATGAATATTGCAATCGATTGGTACATTATTTAGTCATAGAGGAGAATGCAATCGCAAAGTAGAATAGAAGAGTGAATTAGATTAAAGAGTATAGTGCAAGAGATTAGGTTGTAAATGTATTAGGGAAGGGATTATAGTTTGCTAATTAGTCACTGACAGTTGTTTAAGAACTCGATTTCATCCTTAAGGTGCATGATATGTCTTGGGTAGTCTGCTTCAATCATGCCTAGGAGTCATTAGCAACATCTTTGATAGTGATCTTGCCAGACCAGAGTTGTTGCACTTAGCCATAGCCTCGTCCAATTCTTGCAAATCACAATTAATCGAAATTTTTATTATCATTCAATTGGTTGAATATAGATTTGCTCAACTTATTGCACCATCCTAAGAATTGCTTTTTAAGAGCAATCATTCTGATATTAATGTTGTCTCGTTTCAAATGAAGCAAGCTTTGATATACCAAGTCATGAAAACTAATTGCTGCTGCGCAACAAAAGTAGTAGAGTTGCAAACAACCTTTGTAATTGCAAATGTTTCCAAACTTAATTTATGCACAATTGTCTCATTTTCTTTTCTCTCAAATAAATAAAATGCATCTTCTACTCTGAATACTCTGAATGCTCTGCAACTCTCTTCTAAGTTCTTGCTATGTATTGAAATGCTTATTAGCCTCTATTTTAGTTCAAGATGACAAATCTCTCTCATTATAAGTTTCATTTGTGAGAAACTTTATTTATATGTAAATTTGGGCATTTTGCATTAATCAACATTGAGCAAGCATGATCAATCAATTGATCAAGAACCATCAATAAATTTCTCTATATAGTTTGAAGAACACTGCTTAGGACAACTGCAAGGATATTGTTTTCGTTTATTAATCAATTAATTATTTATTGATAATGATTTTATCGCTACACTGCATCACTCGCTGATTTAAGTTTGACTGTGATTAAACTTTTGCTAACGCTTGCTAAGATTAGATAGCTAGCGTCGCAATCATTGAATTTGAGAATATCGTTCATATTATAAATCAGTTGCATTGCAAGACAAACTTTTCAGATATGTGAACTATTGGTCATTGATTGCTTGCATCACTTTCATATTTTTAGCGCTAAGTAATTTTTAATATATAATACTATCAAATTTTGCATCATTGCTTATATATTTTCAATCGAAATTTAAATAATAAATTAACATGCATTAATAATTAATGGCAGAAGAATCAAAGACTGCGCAGTTTTTATTGCAATAGTTAAATTTTTGTTTGATTTTATGCTTCATTTTAGATTGATCCTGAGTATGCTGAATTTCAGTCGCGGAATAGCATAGCACTAAATATTATGAATAAATTTGATTTTACTATATGTTTTTATTTAAAGCAAGACCCAACATAGAGTGTTGGATCTTCCGCAGGCTGCTTTAAATAAAATATAGTAAAATCAAATTTATTCATAATATTTAGTGCTATGCTATTCCGCGACTGAAATTCAGCATACTCAGGATCAATCTAAAATGAAGCATAAAATCAAATAATAATTTAACTATTGCAATAAATACTGCGCAGTCTTTGATTCTTCTGCCATTAATTATTAATGCATGTTAATTTATTATTTAAATTTCGATTGAAAATATATAAGCAATGATGCAAAATTTAATAGTATTATATATTAAAAATTAACTTAGTGCTAAAAATATGAAAGTGATGCAAGCAATCAATGACCAATAGTTCACATATCTGAAAAGTTTGTCTTGCAATGCAACTGATTTATAATATGAACGATATTCTCAAATTCAATGATTGCGACGCTTGGTATCTAATCTTAGCAAGCGTTAGCAAAAGTTTAATCACAGTCAAACTTAAATCAGCGAGTGATGCAGTGTAGCGATAAAATCATTATCAATAAAATAATTAATTGATTAATAAACGAAAACAATATCCTTGCAGTTGTCCTAAGCAGTGTTCTTCAAACTATATAGAGCAATTTATTGATGGTTCTTGATCAATTGATTGATCATGCTTGCTCAATGTTGATTAATGCAAAATGCCCAAATTTACATATAATTTAAGTTTCTCACAAATGAAACTTATAATGAGAGAGATTTGTCATCTTGAACTAAAATAGAGGCTAATAAGCATTTCAATACATAGTAATAACTTAGAAGAGAGTTGCAGAGCATTCAGAGTATTCAGAGTAGAAGATGCATTTTGTTTATTTGAGAGAAACGAAAATGAGACAATTGTGCATAAATTAAGTTTGGAAACATTTGCTATTACAAAGGTTGTTTGCAATTCTACTACTTTTGTTGCGCAGCAGCAATTAGTTTTCATGACTTGGTATATCAAAGCTTGCTTCATTTGAAATGAGACAACATTAATATCAGAATGATTGCTCTTATAAAGCAATTCTTAGGATGGTGCAATAAGTTGAGCAAATCTATATTCAACCAATTGAATGATAATAAAAATTTCGATTCATTGTGCTTTGCAAGAATTGGACGAGGCTATGTCTAAGTGCAACAACTCTGGTCTGGCAAGATCACTATCAAAGATGTTGCTAATGAACTCTTAGGCATGATTGAAGCAGACTACCCAAGACATATTATGCATTTTAAGGATGAAATCGCGTTCTTAAACAACTGTCAGTGACTAATTCGCAAATTAATAATCCCTTCCCTAATACATTTACAACCTAATCTCTTGCACTATACTCTTTAATCTAATTCACTCTTCTATTCTACTTTGCGATTGCATTCTCCTCTATGACTAAATAATGTACCAATCGATTGCAATATTCATATGCACTTATATCAGGTATAAATTTTGCATTATTATGAGTTTTTATCAAATTTTGGGTTTTGAGGTTGTATGGTTCCACCCTTAGGTTGTATGGTTCCAGGAAGATATCCTGAAGATATCTCCAATTTCAAGGCTTATGAAAATTTCGATAATATTGCTTATAGCTCTGCCTACTTTATGATTGGCGAGCCTTACTTTATTGATATGATACAATACAACAGTGATGCATATATAAATGCAAATACATGCTGATCTGATGTATATGGGTTAGAATATGAGAGGCCAAACTTCAAAAATTTAGTATTTCATGACAGTTTATAACAGTTTTCAAACCAACAGTTTGAGTCTCTATCTTTAAACATCGATTTTTGCCTAAGAGCTCTGACTTCAACTCTAATGATGTTTTCGATGCCTCTGATACGATTAATGATGATTTGGATGGGTTTGGCATGATTAGGTGAGAGTTGGGTATGTTAAGTTAATTGGTCTTTAGTTTGAGAATAGACCTAAATTCTTAGCGATACTATGGTTATGAAGTCAAAAACCTCTCTAAAGTCAAACTTGTCATTTCTTACCCCTTCTAATCACTATATCTCCATAACACCTCCAATCAATGCAATAGAGTATAGCAACATCATATATAAGTGATAGAGTTCTATTTGAGGTGGTTTAGTCGAATTATAGATGCTAAGTTGTAAGAATCCACTCTAAGGTTGTATGGTTCCAGATGAAGATATCCTGAAGATATCTCTAGGTTGTATGGTTCCAGGAAGATATCCTGAAGATATCTCAAAAATTCATGCAAAAGTGTATTAAGAAATCGCTGCGTATGTTAATTGTTCTACATAAAGTTGTATAGCTGCATTAGATACAAATTATGCAAGACTCAATCTTAGGTTGTAAGAATCCAAGTTGTACAGCTCCAGTTGTATGAATCCAGCTGTATGACTCCAGATTGTATGGTTCCAGGCCTATTTAAGCCAGCGAATTTCATAATTCATTATCACATTAAAAATTCTAGAATTGGCCCAAATTTTTACTTTTGCCCTCAAACTTTTTACCCTCCATACTTTGGGGTTTACCATAAATTTTATGGATCTCACAATCTAACATGCTCCTTCTACTCGGAGCATTAGGGTCCAGCCGCAGCCTATGGTTGGATACCCTCCATTCGAGAGTATAGTATCTATTTTAAAAACTTTTTGAAAATCTCTCTGGTTTTTTTAAGATTTTTGACTTTGAGCAATTGTTAAAAATTAGTGCTGCAAGCTTAAACTGAAAAGCATGTCTATAAATTAATCTATAGTAAAGGCACAGTGCTCTTTTAAAATAGTAGAGCAGTAGGTCAGTAGTCCATGGTGTATTACTCTTCTTTAAAACTCTAGGGATTTTTACTTATCGCTAAATTTATAAAAGTTCATGCCCTAAATTTCACAAGTAATCTAAAATTTAGATATCAACAATCAAAGAGAAATTATTAGATAATAAAGTAAATCAGTACAGCTCTAAATACATTGAGTTCAGCAGTAGCTTTAAATTGTAGCTACTAAGGCTATTTAATGCGAAGCAAAATTAATTATGTTGTAGCAATAAAGTGTAAGATAAAAAATCTAAATTAAAACTTGACTTAATCAAAATCAAGGTCTTAGTAATGTTAAATCACTGCTTGCCAACCACCTGAATATTGGAATGATTGGTGGTGTTGCAAACCCTACTTAAGCGAGGCAGTGTCATAATTGTTTTAGGATGAGTTTCGGGTGGTCACTAAAAGATATTGGAAGCTTTTTTTCGATTGGGTTGAGGGGTAAGGAGGCTTAAAATATATTGGAAGATTTTACTCGTTCTTACTCGGAGATCCCTCTCACTAGTGGGTACTGGAAGACGCTAGCTGAGCAGTAGCCAACCTTCACATCTTTGAATCAATTGATATTGGAAGCTTTGATTCACTGGTGTGTACCAAGGGGAAGCACGAAGAAACTCATCCTGACTTGTCTAATCTTTTTTAAAAATGGTAAGTTTTAGCATCAGTGAAATCAGAGGAATCAATAGCAGTGATCATTATCAGAAGTAAAATCAAAGGAGTATTTTTTAAAGGCTAAGTATTATTTTTAATCTGTTTTATAGAATCTAAAATGAAGAATCAAAATGCGCGCATTCAGTTGGAGAGCTCTCTAATTAAACTACTTCAATTAATGTAACACTCATTAATATTTTAACCAATTTTATTATATTATTCCTTTTAATCTTTAATATAGGCAAATTAAATTAGGAGTTCTACAAAGAACTTAAATCTATCAATTTAAGATTAAAGTGCACATTAAAACAGTAAATCTATATATTAAGACTGGTTTGGTAGAGAGATTTTGAAAAATAGGGTCTGATTTATTTTAAAGTATTAGTTTGAATTTAATCGCAGTAGTCTGATTTTTATCTGATAGTTTTGGGAACTTTATAATAATGATATTATTCTTCAAGTAAAATGAAGGAGAGATTTTGATATTAGTAGTAAAAGCTTTGCTTTTAAATTATAAAATTACTAAACATTAAAAAGTAATTATAGTTCACTCTTAAAGTGTAATTACTACTTTGGCTAATCAAGACAATTTTGTTTAACTTAGTTGTAATTAAAATTAGCGCTTTAAAGCATTATTAGTAAATACTTGGGTAATTTAACAAAGTGTAGGGTATAAAGGGTTTAATCACCAGTGCAACTTAACTGCTTTAATAGTTATTTATTCATCTTAATCACACAGCGAAAGTTACTGCTCCAACGTATTCTTAGGGTTCTGGCATTTCTTGCGAAGTCAACTGCTTTCTCACTTCTTCATCATACTTATTTATAGTCTTTCTGTATTCTCCTTGATTTAACTATAAATTGCGCGTTAGCAATAGTTTGATTTAAATTGCTTACTCTACTTGAATTAGACTGTCATTATCAAAGCTGAAGAACCAACCATCAGAAGAATCTTCAGGATCAAGAAGTATATACACTTAGTGCATGTATGGGTCTTCCTTCTTGAATGGATAAATCCATACGTTGTGATATCCGCACCACTTATAGGTTACTGCAACAACTGGTTCGTTCTCTGCAACCTCCAAATTTACAACATTCTTGAAGCCTCTTTGCGGATCAACTTAAAACTTGAATGTGCGCTTGAATCGCTCGTCGATCACCTACACTTTGCGAATGCATCAACATTGATTAATTACTTGCCTTATAAATTTCTACGATGTATCCACCAGGTGCTTTAGATGAATGCATGAAAGTGAAGCAGTGCTGCTTCGTAGTTTTGCTTGACTTCATTCTTTGATATAATTATTGATTATAAAATAATAACTTATTAATAATAAAGCATCAATTGCGAGGTTGCATAAACCTCTTTGCATATTATATTGCTTAACAGTTGCAATTAATCAAACATAATAATTCTAAGCTTGTTCAAGCTTGCAATGCATTGCTCAACCCATCTCTTATGTTTAAGCAGGTCTGTACCTGAGGTTCATGATTTCGATCACAAATTAGATAAGCTCTTAGTTGTCGCCCAGGAATAGACTTTAGATTTATATGGTTCTGATAGTGTGAAAGGCAAGCTGAATGTCAAAGACGATTGTGTATTGCTCAAGTGACTGATCCATGATTTGTAGCACTTAAGTTCCAGTGAGAACTTATCCTCGCGAATCTGTTATGAAGGAGCGCTGCATTAGCAAGTTTGATAATTAATAATATTAACATAATATAATAGTCTTAAGATAGCTCGATATTAAGTTTAATATAAGCATGTAGTTATAAGATTAATTTAAGCTATCAATGAAAATCTTGAATTTTAAAATATACTATTACACTAAGTTATTATATTAAATACTTCTAATTTAAAAATGAAAGCAGCGCTAAAATCAAATCTCCTTAGCAAGCAATCTGAAAAACTATCGCAATCTTTGCAAGAGCTATCGCAACACTCGATCGTCAGCGACGATCAACTAAGCCAGCATTCATTTCAAAACATCAAGCAAAGTTGAATCAAGGTTTAAGATAAGCAAATTACAAAGTGGGGACCTGTGATTTTAGGAAAGAATTTTGTGCAAGTGGTTGCTCCTGCAAAATATTCATACAATACTGGAACTCTGCTCAACTCTGGTGAGGTTCCTCCTCAAGTGGGTTCCTTGCAAGGAGGTTTGATCATATAGATGCCATTAGAAGGAATCGATGCATATTTGAAAGATGTTATAGATTTGAAGAGCTTGCTCAACGACGATTCACTCTGCTAATACCTTGAGCAGTTCTTAAATAATTTTCGCAAATCAAAGTTGGTAAGTAGAATAATCTAAAATCTAAGAATCACTCTAATGCAAATTATATATAGATATCTGGATCTACTAAAGATCAGCAATCAACGCAGTTGATTCAAACTGGATTTCTATCTCTGATTTAAAATTCAAGCCAGCTAAACTCTAATCGTCTTTAAGAAAGCAATCCCTATTTAAAGCCTCGAGAAGCAAAGCTTGCACATAAACGACTTGAGATAGTAAGAATGTATATGGAAGATTAGTTGAAGCCAAAGTAAATTTCTAAGAAGTTGCGAGTGACAGCAGAGTTTGTATCAAGAACTGTTGAGAAGTTTAAGCATGAATTAAGAACTTAAGTATTGCCTCCTTAAGAACCTAAAAAATCTGGCAAGAGGAGGGAGAGAAATAATGAGCAGCTGGTTGCTGCAGTTGGCGAATGCATTGAGGAAGTTGGGATTTATCAATGCACTGGAAGAAATATACATAATAGATTGCAAGAAATGAAAACGAGTTCGCCATTATAGTATACATTCAAAGTGCCTTGCATCTCAACGATTCATAAAATTCTCAAGGAGTAGTTTTATTTGAAGTTTGGTAAGACAGAGGCGGCGAATATCAAATATAGAGATCCTGCTTATAATGGCAAGCGCTTATGGGTGAGTCGACTGTTATCATAGTTCTTAAGTGAAGATGCAGTAATTATATCATTTGATGAAAGTAATTTCAGATCTGACTACTTGCCTCCTAAATAGTGGTCACTAAATTAAAAGAGTATTCTTGGCAAGAGGAGTGAGAGAGATACTAAACTCATCACAACCAAGAATCGCAGTAAAATCATCGCAGGCGATAAGGAGTTGCAGTATGGAGAGATGCTGCTTGGCAAGCAGTTGAATGATAAATAATTTTAGGAATCATCAAATGAATCGGATGCAGTTTCATTTATAAGATCAAGAAATTTGCCTGCTTAAAATACTACTCAAAGCATTAAGCTTTAAGCTGCTGCTAATGCTTCGTTATCATCCAATCATCATTCACTATTGTAGACTAAAGCAAAACCAATTTCAAAATCTCATTCTAGTAATAGTAGTTTGACCAAGTTTGCAAAGCAATCTAATTTTTAGAAATCAGAGAAATCATCAAGCAGTTCTAAAGTAAGCGATTTGATCACATTTTTTATTGGATTATTTTTAGAAGTCAGTTCTTATGCAAACTCCACCTCGTTAGAATTTGTAAGCTAAGCAGAAGCTGAATAAAAATTTATCTCCTATTCCTGAAGTGGAAGACAGTGCCCAAAACTAATCGAGTACTCTGAAGAAGTTCAGAAATTTGAAGTTGCAGAGCACTGTCAAGAAAGTCACTTCGGATGATGAACAGATTAAACGAATTCATTCAGGGCTCACGCCATTGATCGACCGAGTATCAAAACTAAAGTTGCAATCGACTTTGAAGAAATCAAGCAGGTCTTTGTTAAGTTCGAGATAGAGAAAAGTGATTCAGCTAACTCCTAGAAAGCTATCGCTCTCAGTATTAAGCAGCTCGAATATAGATGAGTGTAAGTACAAGAAGTTGAATTTGAAAGTTGATGGTTGTTGCATGATGATAGTCTATGATATGTTGGTTCTATTCTTGACTTTGGTAAACTATCCTATTGAACTGAGTTGGAGCGATTACTTATCTTTGATAGCATTAAGAGCGAGAGAGATGAAAGTCTAAAAGTAATCTCTTGAAATTATAGGATGATTTCAACTCCTATGCTAGATGAAGATACCCTGAAGATATCTCTTGGATTGGATGGTTCTGCTCTATGATTGCATGAATCCGCGCTAAGGTTGTACGGATCCATGTAGTATGATTCCAGGTTGTATGGATCCAAGTTGTATCAATCCAAGTTGTATGGATCTGAACTTACATTACAGGATTCAGCACTCAGGTTGTATGGTTCCAGATGAAGATACCCTGAAGATATCTCATGGTTGCATGGTTCCAGATTCCACAAAATCAACATATCTAACTTTAGACTCCAAATCATTATGCATACTATCATCAGACTATTATCATGACAACTCTGCTATCGTTCTCAAATTTATTCAACCTCTCTTATAGGTGACCTATAACCAAATCAGAGCCAACTTGAAGAATCAAAGGATGGTATCAAACCCATAGCATTGTTGTCAGATCAAATCCAGCTTAATTTAAACTATAAACCAATCTCACAATATCAAAAGGAAATGCTTGCCAATTTAGGTGATTATGGTTTAAAAGCTAGGCAGTTGTCTATTGAAAAATAAATAATGAAGAGATAGCAATACTCTATGAGTCTGATAGCTGCAATTGCGGTTGATAGAGTGGTATCGACTCAAATAATTGAAGGAGGATTCGATTCAGTACTATTCGAAAACTTTATCTATCAGACGCTAAGAAGTATAAGAACTGACAAAGATTTATGCAATAAGAAGGTGGTGCTCTTGATGGATAATGCGATAATTCATAAATATTCAGAGATGCTTGCGACTGCTCGTCGCTTCAAAGTCAATGTTCTTTTCAACGCAGAATACTCGCCCTGGCTCAACCCAATCGAATAGTTGTTTGCATACATAAAAAAGAACCTCAAGCAGCAGAATATTAATAGCAAGTAAGTATACTATGATAACTAAAATTTAGAGTGCAGCTGGTCAAGCGCATCCAAGAGATTATCGAAAATATGAGCGAGGATGATTTTCGAGGACTCTGGGCATTCAGCATCAAGAAGTGGATTCATACTATGAGGTATGGCTTTGTTTGAGATACTACTCAACACTTAGAATTGCACCTTAAAATGAAAATCCTAAAAGTGCCTATAATTCTTGCATCTTCTATACAACTGCAACTACTATTGAAGTTGCTATTACTACTGCTGCTAAGACTGTAATTAAAATAAAACCTCTCTCAATTAAAATGCAATTTACATATTAAAGCACATAGATTAATTATAAATCACTGTATTTTTAAAATCTCTAATTCATATTTTATAGTATATTATTGCATATGAAGTCAAAAATGGAAACTAAAACTGATCAATAAACTTTCCTTGTAAAAATCACAAATTCTATAGGGTTCGCTCCTGACTTTAATCAACTTGACACCAAACTTTTTTTAAATCAACTCTAATAAAAATTGAGAAAGCCCTCAAAAGTTTCAATTTGTGCGAGGTGAAACTGCACATACTACTTTACTTTCAAATTTAGAGTACTACTTACAATGACATAGTTGAATTGAGTGCGATAGCAATCGATATATTTCTTCTCATAAATGCATGCTCTGACTATTGATAAATTACAGTTTTGTGGATGCAAAACTAAGATGACAAACTAAAGTTGTAAGACTACACTCAACACAATCATAATACCTTGATAGATTACTGGAATTGAGCTCCTGCTCACTCAAAATCATAACAACCAATAAATTTAAACAAATACACAAAATCATCGAGCAGCAAGCAGACCTTAAGATTTATGACTAATCTCGATGAATTCAAGTTGATAGAGCTGACTTAGCGTATTGATCATGAATTTCAGTTCATAAAGCGGATTTGACGACTTTGAGAATGAAAGTGGGGTTTTTTGGAAATTTTTAGTATAGCAGTGTCATTACTTCTACTATTGCGCGCTCATGCTAGTTTTGGTCCTTTTAAACTGAATCCACTCAAAATATCAATAATTGCGCGACTGCGCTCAATCTATATCCAGCAATCACGATCTCGCCGATTCAAAGCAAATTTGACCATATACTAAAATTTTTCAAGATTTTGACCTCTCCTCTCTAAATTGACTTTGGTCACTCCATATTTTGTAAAAATGACCAATTATACTAAATGCAACAGACAACCCCGATTTTTGTCGATTTTTACTACAAGAACCCTGAAATGGTCAGTTTCACAAATAAAATCTACTTTGGTCACTTTTATGGACACTTTAGTTGTAAATGTGCGTTTTGACCCCGAAATTGGCCATTCAGCAAAAATAAGACAGACATGAATGGAAACACAAAATTTGACCACTTTGGTCATGGGTATCCACTTTGGAAATTTGATAGAGTAATACTAAGATTAATCTCGATTTTGACCTCAAATGCAAATAAAAGTGATCATTATATAAAAAAAACTAGCATTTTGTCCACTTTTCGCAAATAAGTAAATTCACGTAGAAGATCAGTAGCAATAATATATATAATTAATTTTGTATTTTTATTTTACATATTCCCCGATTCGAATGTATTTTATCAATAATAGAAAACTTAAAAAAATAAAGAGAGAATCGTAAAAGCTGCAATTTAGAGCTCACTCTAAGCTTAGACAAAGGAATATTATAGTGCCCAGAGAAATTCTAGTAATGGAAATTATATAAAAGTATTAATAAGTTGTATTTTATTTGTTTTGTTTTGAGAAATTATATTTTACCGTATAAAAAAATTAGAGAAGTGATTACGAATGCGTTTTCCAACACATTTAAACTCGTAAGTCTTTAAATCGTATATTAAGAAAGTGTTTGATGTATAGTAAATTATAAATAGATTTATGTTTTTATTAATCTAATACAATTATAGGATAGTTAATAGGTAGTAACGAGGAATTGTCAATAAAAAAGTCTGGTACTTAAAAAAACAGTTAAAAAGATTTATTTGCAGCTCTATCACAATAACCTTGAAAAAATGATTAAAAATCTGAGCTTTATTAACAAAATTTTTAGAGCTAGCTTTCCAGGTTTTTGATTGATACTTAAAATGTGAAAATTCCACCTCTGCTTAATTATGAGGAAAATACTATGCTTAGCCCTTAACATGCTTTTTATAAGCTTTTCTTTTAATTTAAGTCCATTTAATTTTAATTATTAATGTTAAGCTAGAATTATGATGTTAAATTATTAATATTATGCTGGGAATAATTATCTAAACTACAAAAATTCCACTCAGAGATAAATTTCCTCCAAACAACTAAAACAACAAACCAAAGTCTAGTAATTCTCTTATGACCAAAACAAACAAAAAAGCATATTGTAGCATATTTAGCAATAAAACTCATCGACTTAATCTTTATTAAGCCCAAAGAATATAACCCAGAGCATTGTAGAACTTTAACAAATTCAAAGTCTAAAGGATAATGGTAATTAAGGAAATAATAATAATCACTTAAGATATCATTCTTAGAGTATAAGAGACCCTAAACTTGATGTTAAAAAAACTAATTAATTGAATTAGCAGTAGAGTAAAATAAAAAATCAATAGATTTTTATGTAATTCTGTTTACTAATTTCTTGATGAATTATGATTTATAATATTGAGTAAATTTAAGCCTAATTTACAAATTGAAATAATAAACAAATCTAATTAAATGCCGATAGGAGATTAGTATGCTTTGAGTATGCCAAAATAAAAGAGCAAGAAACTTCTAGAATTCAATAGAATGAGCTAATCAGACATTATGATTGAAAATAAAAATCAAGAAGTAGTTTAAAACATGAAACATCAAGATGATTTGTATGTTAATGATATAAGTAACGGGAAAATCTAAAATACAGGACCATAACAATAAAAGAGTTAATTTTAAAAGAAAAAGGTTTTGCTAATTCATACATTGAACAAGAATTAAATTTAACTGAAATAATCATAAGATGATGGATAAAAAGACTAAAGCTACAGAAATCAAAATTCAGTTATAATCAGTGATTCAGGGGACTCCCTTAACAATATTTAGGTATAAGAAACTTTGAGCGTAAAGAATTAATTTACAGAAAACCCATTTTTGGGGCATGTTAGCATGAGCCAGATGAACTGACCGCCTTAACATGCGGGGAGGGTTGAATGATGGTGTCGAATGTCAAAGGATTAAGTAAAAAATCTAATAACTATCTGGCTGGCTTAAGCCCCAGTATTAATTTCCATAAAGCTTTAAATAATAATAATTTCCAGAAAATAAGCAATTTTAATATATTTAGAAAGATCAAACATTAAATTATCAGCCATCATCAATTTCTTCATAAAGATTGGAACTATGGAGAAATCAATCAATCCTACTCTGCTAAAGTCTGAAAATTGAGCCCTAATAAGACAGGTAACTCAATAAACTTGGCTCCAGTTCTTTTAAGAGGTAAAAATATCAGGGCTAATTAAGGTTAAGATCCCTAAATAATAATTTAAGGAATTCCAAACGAGGTCTAAAAGAAAGATCCAGCTTAAACTAGAGCATTATCAATGAAAATTAAGTGACTTATATAGATCCAGTGACTGAAAAGAGATATCAAAAGTTAAGTAGAAGACTATAGTTTAATCGTAGTTTTTAAAGATCATAGATGCCTCTGCTAATTATAAAATATGAAGGGATCGTCGGATCATTTGTTAAAGAAGAAATTTCAAGTGATTAGCAGGTATTATTAGTAAGATAAAACATGACAAAATCTGTTTAGCTACTGCAAACTTACTTTTAAGTAAACCTATTAATAATTAGCGCATTCCATTCTTTTAATTAATTTTAGGGTTTAGTAATTTTAATAACTAAAGTTTCAAAGGACAAACTTTAAGCCATTAATGATCATCTTTCTACATTGAACTCCTAATCTAAAAAGCAATCAGCTGTCTAAATCGATGGAATTTATGCATTGAAATCAAAACAATAAACCTATGAATAAATTTTAATCGATTTTGAAATATCTCAAGACCATGATAATGTTTACATATTAGAACCTACTCTAACCATAGATATGAATAAACACTAAAAATTAACATAGCACATAATTAATTAATAAATTGAGGGAGAGACTGATATTATAAGGGTTTTCGTACCACACTTACAGTGGTATAGCGAATACAAAAACTATAATATTTGCTTGAAAACGATAGCCGATTATATATTGAGTCTATTCAATATTTATAGTGACTAATAAGCCTAAAATCCTGCCAATTAATAGATAGCTTTAAAAGAGAACACTGACGTTAGGGCTTTAAGAATCTAAAACTAAAAAGTACCTTCTATCGCACAAAATAATTAAATAGAGTAAATTGACGAAGTTTCCTAATAAGATGATTATTTCAAAATTGATGCTAAATTTCTAAAACCTAATTAATCTTAAACGTAAGCTCTTCCTTCCAGAAAGCAATCTATAGGGTAAAGCGATTAAAATATACAGGCACCCATCTCGTCAAACTAGAATTTTAATTTGGACTTAATGACATATAATAAATTACTCACATAAAACCAAAACATTTCAACTTACATTCAATCATACTAAGATAAATATAAATAAAGGCTTCAAAAATAGATGGATCTTAATAAAAATAAATTGGAAACGGAAAAGTTAACATAATCAAGTTAATTAGAATTGCAGTCGCAAGAAAAGTAAATAATTTACATCAATTTCTTTGACTGTGAGGAATACGCACAGATACCTCTTAAAAGTGGATTGGAAGTTTTTGCTACTATTTAAAAGGGAAAAGAGGAGTGCGATATATATAGAGATTAATAGCAATTTAATTTATATTAAATTTTTATGTATGATATAATTATAACTTTGAGAGATTTATGCAAAAAGAAATTCAGGTAAATTTGAGAAAAAAGCCAAAACTTTCCGCAAAAAGAGAAATAAATTAATTAATGTATATTACGGATTTTCATTTATGTTAGTTCTATATTAAGGAAATTTTCAAAAATTAAGTCTATTTTGATGAATAATATTGTTAAACTTAGTATTATTTAGCATTACAATTAAACCTAATAAATTTAGAATACTTTATAATTAATAATTTATGAAGGGGAAAGAGGTAATAGTATTTTAAAAAGATAAAACAACTAAACTAAGTTATTGTTAAATTAGTTCATTTGACTTAAAAAAATTAATTGTGATGTGCTGTTTTTCTATTTTTAACAATAATAAATATTGGTTCCAATATCTCTAAAAGAAACTCATATCTAATCAATTTCTTATAAAAGCTCACTACTTGAGACTATGAAAATTTAATTTATTTTTATAGTTATTTTATTGTATAAATTTTCTATAATTCCAAGAATTTATTATTCATTTTGTAATATAAAACTATAAGCGATAGTCAGAATTTGAGAATAAAAAGAGAGGAATCATTTAATGGAAAAAGGAGGATTGTCCTTAATAAAAAATCTCCAAATATTGTTTCTTAAATATCAACTGGGTAACAAGATAAACCTCTTAATCCAAATTAATCGTCGAAAATCTATTCAAATGTGGATATCTAAAGTTCTAAGAATACCCCTTAAGAATCTAAAAATTAATTTTCAATTAAAATTTTGTTAGGTGAATATTCTTTTTTCAAGTTAAAATTATTAATCTCTAGCTTAATCTGGAAATCTAAATATTCATGATCTAGGCCTGAAACCTATCTAACTCAAAAGCACAAAGCTACTTAAAAATTTAAATTATGAATAATATACAAGAGTATTTATTGAAAGTTTAAAATATTTTCATTTATATAATTTCTAATTTCCCTGAAGACTTTTTCTCAAATAGAAGCAGAAGTTCAAAATTAAAAATATTGCAATTACAACAGCACGCTAAATTCCAAAATGGTGGAATCAACTCTATAGTATGTGAAAATTTATTTGCCAGTTAAATTTAGAGTTCTAATGACATCAAGCATATCAATTAGAATATTTTTACTTTACATAATTATTAAAATAAAAAGAATATGATAAATTTAATATAAATATAAATTATACTTTTAATTTTTTATAATTAGCCTAAAATTCTTAGAATACGATCTGAAGGTAATATTTTAAGGCCATATAACTCTGATCTACTGCAGATTTCTTTATAAAAGTCATAAATCTATAACTTTATAAATATTGTTGTATTTCTACAATTTTAGTTATTAATTATTTATCTTTGATTAAATTAATAAATTGAGGAAGAAGCATTAATGGATAAAATGCTGCTGACTAGCGAAGGCATATAACACTAACTAAAATACCAATATAATTCAATTTTAGATAAGAAATTATAAAGTCCAAAGTGTTATATAAATAAAAAAATTTGGCATGAAGGGTTGAAGATTATGAAAGCAAGGTTAGTTTTTTTAAAAAAAAGTAATTTGATGTTTTGTAAATGTCCTTTAACAAATATGATTGTGTATAAACTAAATATCTTGATTTATAAAAATTAATTAAATATTGACATGTTTAAATTTATTTATTTTGGTATATTATTAAAGTATAAAAAGCGTTAAACAAATTAGGAATTATAATTAGAGCATGTTTTATTTATACAATTTAATCAGTAAAATCTTTAAAGTAAAATATATTTAATTATAATTTAATATGTAAATGACAAGGCATAAACTGGAAACATCTAAAATCAAAACTAAGACAGGCTTTTCAAGAAATATTTTATTAAAGTTAATTGATAATTTATGAGTTATTTATACTAGAAATACCGCGATGACTTAATAGTAAACAAAAATCACGAATAATTTTTTATAAATTGTATCTTTATTAAAATTATATTAATACTAAAATAAAAATAATACGCAGACATTTTAAATGGATTGAAATTAAGTAAATTTCATACCGAATAAAATTAATATTGATGAATAATTTTGATTTTAAGTTTATGAGATTGTTATTTTTTCATTGAAATTTATTAGCAAATTAATATACTTATTATAGTTTTAAAATTATTTTACTCTAAAAGCTTTGATATATAAAAAAGTTAAGTTGTTTAAATAACATTTTTAAATTAATTATAATCCCTTTATAATAAGATTAATAATTATATAGAAATTAAATCTATTCTAGTTAGTAATAATCCTAAATCAACCAACAACCATTCTTTAATATTAATATATTATTATTATTTTTATAAAATTGAACTAAATAAATTTAGTTTTTTCTTTAGAAAAAGATTGGCATAAGGAGCTGAATAGAATATTTAAATAAATCTAGCTGGTTTGAAACATAAAAAGTCAACTCATTCTGGTTTAAGAAGAAGTAAAAGTTTTCAAATTTTACCATCAAATTGCTAGAAAGATTTAAATTTAAATAGCTCAATTATAAAAGGTCCTGATATCTGTAACAAGTTACAACAATAAGAATAATTCAATAATCAATTTTTTAGGTAAATTATGATACTTTTGTTAAGTATATAATTAAGTAATTTAAAGAATCTAGATATTCAAATCATAAAAGCTATTTTTCATCATTTATAGAAAACGATTAAAGCAAATCTAACAAACTTTTATTTGTACTTATTTGAAGTTAATTCTAATTTGAATAATTGATTAAAATTAACTGGAAAATTTTAATTAAATCTAGATAGAAACAAAATGGCATTTAGTAAAAAGAAGATAACAAATTCACTGAGTATTAGATGAATATCAAAGTATTAATTTTAACATTTAAAATGTGTAAAATATTCAAATTATTAAATATTTTAGATTTTGAATAAATAATATTTCAAGTATAAGAAAAATAAAAAAGATGCGGATCATAAAAAGATTTATTTAATTAACACCAATATCAATAACTATATTTTGAATTATTAATATATTCTGTATTTCAATTAATATTCTATTAAAATTCTTAAAATATCAAAATATAGATTTCAGCTAGTTAATTTAGAAAATGTAGAACTCTAATTCGAGACAGGAACTTTAGTCTTAGCAATAAACTTAGAAAAACTAAAAATTAAAGAAACTTAAGGAAATAGAGAGACATGCTAGCACACCGTAAAATGACTCTAGTAGATTATATGTTCATAAAAAAAATGATTCATATGAAAAAATATAACTCAAATTAAAATACTATATTTTAGATAGTTGATTCTGGATGATTAAATCGATTACAGCACCTACCAAAGTAATTAGAATTATGTTAAAGCACCAAATCATCAAATACAAACTTAACTATAATCTCTTCAATCATCCTTGAATTCATCAATATAATAGTATTTAGATTTATAAATGCAAAATAAAATTAATTATAAAAATATATAATTTTTTAAATCAAAGCTCAAAATAAAGCTGAGAAGAAACTCAAGAAATAAAAACATTAACGAGAGTTTAATAAGTATTGTAGAAATACATTTGAATTTGGAAAATTAAATATAATTAAATTAATTATAAATCAAAATCGTGGCAGTTAAAGTTGGCCAATTTGAACGATCTTGGGCTCATTCGATAGAGAATTCAAAATTAGCTGGACTTTACTATTGGCGGTACTATTTTATCGCATCCCTAGAGCGAGATAACTTCACTTTAATTAAACTCATCTAAATTCATTAAATTATACCCTCACATTAAAGTGAAGTTATCTCGCTCTAGGGATGCGATAAAATAGTACCGCCAATAGTAAAGTCCAGCTAATTTTGAATTCTCTATCGAATGAGCCCTAGATCGTTCAAATTGGCCAACTTTAACTGCCACGATTTTGATTTATAATTAATTTAATTATATTTAATTTTCCAAATTCAAATGTATTTCTACAATAGTAAGAAATAGGATGACTCATAAATTAACCCAGCTTAAAACATTTAAGAGTTATTATATACTAATAAATTATTTTACGTATATTTTTTTAAAGTCCTTGTCACTTAACGATCAATTAAAGTTGCTAACTTAAAACCAATAAAGATGCCAAACTACTAGAAATTAAGAATTCAAAAGTAATTAATATAACTCATTATATAATAAATAAAATAAAATCTTTATTCTATAATATAGAAGTAGAAACTTGAATACCTACCTATACAATCAGAAAAATGTACAAATATCACAATAAATATAGGGTATCCCTTAAGAAAGTATTTTACAATAAGCTGATTTGCAGCATTAAAACAGTAAAACTTCATTTTTGCAAAGATTTCAATCTGTTTAAAGTTTAGCAAACTAAAATAAAAAATTAGCACATAATTATTATTGGTATATATGATATTGGAAACTTGATTTGTGTATACAAAATAAATTATATATTTTTATTTTTAATTATAAAAAATGCAAACACTAATCTCGGTAACATTCAAAACCCCAAAACCCCTGAAGTTGTTTGATTGAGTTTTTGATTGATGAAAGTAGACTATTAACGCATGCTTTATTAGGGTTTTGATAGGGTTTATGTAGGGGTTTATGGTTACAATGTAATATAAATTAGTGTGTAATGCAAGTGTTTTATTTTTATTATTCACTCAAACAGTACTTTAGCATCATGAGGCAGCTTTCTAAACTTTATCTCTCCTATCCAACTTACAATTTAGTCTATTGTATGGTCAGCTCTGTGATTAGGCTTAATAATTATCTACTTATCAGCCATGTCTTTCATTCTACCTTTTATCTTATTCTAGTCTAGATATTGCTGTATTCTCTGTTTTGAATCTTTCTCTCTTTTGCAGCTATAGTAATCATTTCTTGCCATATCGCATTCACAAATAATTGCTGCTAGAGCCCATATATCCCACTTAATATCACCATCTCTCCAGTCCTCTCTTTCTGGAAAGTATCCAGGAGTACCATACACGTTGCCAAGTCCTGAAGCTTCAACTCTCTATGATCTATTGAATTCTATTATTACTACTCTGAGAGGTGAAAAGTCAAGCATTATATTCTCAGGCTTCAAATCTCTATGAACTTATCCAAGAATGTGCAGCTCCTCAATGCCTTTGCAAACATTTGTAAGAATAAGAGGTAACTACTTTGGTATCCTTTAATCTTAAATGTAGTCTCTTAATGTCATTTAATATAGAGGAAGACGAAAAGCTACATGATCTTGAGCAAGCAGAATAGCATCGAGCTTTATTATAAATCTGCACTATCTATCTCTTGACTTCGTAAGTGCTTGGTATTCATTTACGAATTCCATTTGATACTTGTCATCGCATTTGAAGTAGTTGAACGGATATATCTTGTATGCGAACTACTTATCTGTTATGACTTTCTTCTCAAATTTATCCTCAAGGATAAGATAACTTTCTTTACACTCTTTAAGGTCAATTATATTCAATATTGGAAGTTTAAGTGCATGCATCTTAAGAGTGATTTTTACTATCTCTGAGGCTGGGAGGTTTCTTACTGCTTTAATAAGTTTATTTTCTTTCTTTACTCTTTGTTCCAAAGTTTCTAAAGGGTCTCTTGGCTTTCTTTTTTAAAGGAAGACCTCACCAGTCTCTGGATCTATTACTTCAAACTTCTTGCCATGATGGTTTTTATAGATGAACTTTTAGATCTCTTGAATGATTGTATTATTTATTGCAGTAAGGGCAGAAATATTTTCCATCTATCTTATCATGCTTAAGATAGAGCTTGGGCTTGTTAGAATGCTGCTCTAAGATATGACGCTTAAGAGCAGATTTATAAGTGAAGTTCTTTTCACACTCCTCACATAAATGTAATGCTTTTATTTCTTTTTTCTCTTCCTCCTCTTCAACCATTTTCTTTGGAACTTCGCATTAAATTTCTTAGCTCTGCATTTCTATTTAACAACTGAATTGCTATTCAAAGTCTGATACCTAAAGTTAGAAAATTTCAGGTTCGTACTAGGTAGAGGCATCGCAAGTCTCAATTTTCTTTTGATTCATGAAAGAAAGTTTTTGCTGGCTAATACCAAGCAATGCCGCTTTTCTAAGTAAGTTACCGCTCATTTTATAAATACTATTAATAATTATACAAGCTATTTAAATTCTACCTTTATACAAGAGTAAGAGCATATTCTGAAAGGTTTAGAGAGGTTTAATGAGAACAGAGTACGAGACATTAGTTTTATATTTCTTAGATTTAGTGATAATTTATAAACTAATTCATCCATTTTATTCATTAAAATGCACCTAAATGTGTTTTGTGAAGTTAGGTGGTGCTCCTAAAGCTGCTCTTGTAAATTTAGGAGTGGAGATTTTAAAATTTAATTTTTTTAATGTACCTCCTAATACGGTTTTGAACTTTAATATAACCACCTAATTAAGTTTTAAATAAATTAGGAGCACCACCTAATTAAATTAATTATTATTAGGAGCAATTTAATGGAGAAAGTTTGATAAAAATGGAAGTCAAACTTTGAAACTTGGAGAAAGTTCTTCCATCTTTCTCTTACTATCTTATTCAGGTTGACCTCCAGTTGGATCTCTCTATTTAGTAGTAAAATTTTAGTAAGTTTAGAATGGATATCCATAATTTTAAATTTCATAAACATTTATAGAAAGTGGAAGCAAGATGGAGTCTATGAATGATGCAATGAAGAGAATACAATCTCAAGAATTGATAGGAAAATTTCGAAGTAAGGAGGACCTCTATAGATATTTGGTATAGCAAGGTAAGCTTTTATCAAATACTAATATATTAACCATAGTTGGATTGTTCTTGCCAACTCAGGAAGGAACAAAAATATCATTCTTAAAAGCCTTACTAAGTGAAGAGAAAAAAGCTTTTAAGACCAATGAAATAAAGATGATTGAGATACCTAACTACCCTGAAATCTCAGTGACAAATCTCTATGATGATGCGATGAGTGATCCAGATGTTGCTCTGTACCTACCATCAAAGTTACAACTCTCAAATAAGTTACCAGAGAGAAACTTCTTCTTTGGAGTTCTTGGAACTCTTAAACCAGAGTACTTAAGTGAAGTAATTTAAGAAGCTCATAAGAAACGCTACAGCATCTCTCCTGAAGAGAAAGAGAAGCAGGGAATCAAAATCAGTGACTCATGGCTGTAGGAACTGCAGAAGCATCCATTCATCTCAAGTAAGCATAGACTTCTAACTTTATAGAAAAACCTGGTACTGCTATATATTTGATGAAAGAGCGCAGCAAATTAAACAGAGAGAGAAAGTCTCAAGTAAAGCATGAATTGAGTAAGAGACTCTTCAAAGATTTATAAAAGCCAGAAGAGATGAACATAGATGCAGGAGCTGGCATTAAGATAAGAAGCATGGGCCCAAGAAAGCCTTAAGAGAAAGAAATGAAAGAGAAGCCAAATCCCTTTACGGGCAAATTTAATATGTGAACTTATTCATTCGTTTAAATCTAAAACTTATTTATAAACACAAAATCTCCCTTCTCTTGCGCATACTTTTGCTTTATCATCGCTGACTCTTTTAGCAGCACTCTTAATAAAATCTACTGTATCTATCTTCAGATCGTGTATCAGATGATAGAGCAGAAGTTTCTTGTAGTGGCCTTTTAATAGGCCCCAATATAGTTCAATTCCATTGAATTGAGGGCTATAAGGAACATTAAATACAGGTGTTATGTTTAGCCTTTCATATTCTCTCCTTGAGTCTTTAGTTTTATGAACTGATAAGTTATCAACAAACAGGATAATTTCTTATTCTGCATACTTATCTCTTAGCTATTGCAAAAATTTAATATATTATTCAGTCTTAATAGAGCGAGGGTGGATAACATAAGTCTCAAGCCCACTATCTTCACTGATTCCACCAAGGATTGCATGAGTTTATACCTTAACCTTTTGATCATAAACTTCTATGTTGCTGTACCTCTCATACCAAGACCTCGATATGAAGGTATTAAACGTGAATACTGCCTCATCAGCATGTATGAACTTTATATTATGCTCTTAAGCCCTCTGCATTTAATCGAATATATAATTTAAATTATCCTTATAAAATGGAAGATTAAAGTCGATCACTCTCTTAATGCGATTGACTGTCTTGTAAGATATACCATTCTTTTTATAGATATTAGCTATGGATTATGCAGAGATGTGTAGCTCAGGAAATTGGCGATGAAACATCACAGCCCTCTAGGCCAGAGAGAAATGAGCCCAGTATTTTAGAGTCTTATCATTAATAAGATAATCGATATGATGCTACTAGAATTTTAAAGGTCTTTTAGGCTTAGCATTAAGATGCTATCTCTTTAATTTCAATGCTTATAGACAGTGTGACCTAACAGTAGCAGGAGATTTATGGAGCAGTCTTGCAATAGATGTGTAATTTAGAATAGGTCTGAGTTGATCACTATAATCATTACATCCATAACGCAACTTAAACAATAAATCTATATACTCACTGTCATAAACTGATCCCAAACCTCGCATATTCTCACTTAAATTACTGATATTTAAACCATTAACCCCTACATAAACCCTATTAAAACCCTAATAAAGCATGCGTTAATAGTCTACTTTCATCAATCAAAAACTCAATCAAACAACTTCAGGGGTTTTGGGGTTTTGATTCATGAATCAAATAACTAATAATAAGACATGATTCCACCCAGACGAAAGACTTAAAGAAAAATAATTTTGATGGCTAATATATAGAAAAAGAATAATAATAGTTTATCCTCCTCTATTTCAAACTGTTGATATTTTAAATGATTTATTAATTATGTTTTATGCAAATATTATAAATAATTTAAACTAGGAATAGATCACTTCGAGATTTTCAAATGTACAAGTAAAATCGTATATATTTCCCTTTATTATTTATTTAGTTTTAAGCAAAACCTAAAACCGTTCAAGACGACATCAAATTCACAAATCTAGACATAAATTATCAATAAATACATTTCATTTAATTTAATCTATATCATATTTATATATTAAATCTTGACTTGTAGCTAGTCAACAAGCAATTATCAAATTAATTAAATATATAGAAATAACTAACAGCCTTTAGTGACACACCAAAAAGTATAAGTGATAATGGAGGTGTTTCCACAGCCGCAGATAATACAGCATTCTTGATGAGAATGTCAATGTCCAGAGAGAGCACCGAATTCGCTTAAAGAGTTGCCAATTTTCATTCAAATCTAACTAGTTTATATATAACATAGTTTTAAATTATTCATTATCAAAAATGATTAAATAAGTATGCAATATTCAAAGAGTAAATTAATAATATATCTTATTAAATAGCTTATAAGTATCATAGAGACCAAGTTTAAGGAAAATAACTGATTCTTAAATTATACCTGAAGCTGTGGAATTTCAGTTTGCAAATTATTTATTTAAACATATAAAGTGTAAAGATTCTAATATTTAATTAATTTTAAAATGAAGATCAAGAACTTATATTCGAAGATGCACTTGACAACTAGCATATAATGGAGAGCAAAAATAGTGAAATTAATCAAATATTTGGATTGACATTTGGCAAAAGCTTGATGCAATGAGAGAATCAATTTCAATTAAAAAATAAGACATTTAAAGTAGTTATAGAGAATAAGAGATGAAGTTACATCCTCGAATAAAAGTAATAAATAGAAAGCAATTTATTTATAGAAAAAAGAAATCTTAAGATTTTAAATTCATTTAAAAAAGCAAATAATTTTAATATATTTCAAAACAATATTCTTCAAATATTAATAGCTTAAATTAAAATTATTTTTAAAATAATTTTAAAAAATATGATTTCAAAGAATTACATATTCTATTAGAATTTTATAAATCTTGACAATCCTATACTTTTACAAAATTTCAACCAGATTGATACTTCGCTGTTTTTATGAAGCAGTATTTTAAGACTTAAACTCTAAGAGATAATGCATAATTAACAAAATATTTTTATAATTATTTGTTATTTTTAAAATTAATTTATTTGTAACAATATTTTATGGCCACATTAAATTCCCATGGAGCTTTGTAATTACTCAAAATTTTCTTATACAACTATTGTAGAAATACATTTGAATTTGGAAATTAAATTATAAATTAATTTATTATATATAAAAATCGTGGCAGTTAAAGTTGGCCAATTTAAACGATCTTGGGCTCATTCGATAGAGAATTCAAAATAAGCTGGACTTTATTATTGGCGGTACTATTTTATCGCATCCCTGGAGCGAGATAACTTCAATTTAATGTGAGGGTATAATTTAATGAATTTAGATGCGTTTAATTAAATTGAAGTTATCTCGCTCCAGGGATGCGATAAAATAGTACCGCCAATAATAAAGTCCAGCTAATTTTGAATTCTCTATGAATGAGCCCAAGATCGTTTAAATTGGCCAACTTTAACTGCCAAGATTTTGATTATAATAAATTAATTTATAATTTAATTTCCAAATTCAAATGTATTTCTACAATAATAATAATTTAACAATATAAACAATTTAATTATTATTAATATTGCAAACATGGACTAACCAAATCAAAACGAAGTCATAATGACTGACTAATCAACCATAAATTAAGCCTCAAATAACCTAGCAAACAATAAAGAAAGAGAATATCTAAGGAAACAGCTACTTGGAAATTCAAGATGCGTGTCTGATTTTGAAAAGATTTAAGAAATTGGAGAGGGAACATATGGTACGGTTTATAAGGCTAAGGATAAACTTACTGGAGATATAGTGGCTTTAAAGAAAGTGAGAATGCACAATGAAAATGACGGATTCCCTATTACTTCACTAAGAGAGATCAATTTAAACTTGAAGTTTATATCGATCTAAATTCTAAAAGAATAACTTAATTCCTAATTAATAGTAGTTTTCAAGTTTACTGTCAACATTAAATCACCCTAATATAGTAAATCTTAAGGAAGTAGTAGTAGGCTATAAAAAAGATTCTGTATTTTTGGCTTTTGAATATTGCGAAGCAGATTTAGCGAATTTGGTGGACTATATACTGAAAAGAAAACTTTATTTAAATCTTGCAGAAATAAAGTGCTTAATGCTTCAATTAATATAAGCAGTAATATACTTACATGAAAATGACATAATACATCGTGACCTAAAGTTCTCAAATTTGCTGATTAATAACTATGGACAGCTTAAATTAGCAGATTTTGGATTAGCTAGGAAAATTGGATACCCTATTCAATAGTATACACCTAAGGTTGTGACTCTGTGGTATAGAGCTCCTGAGATTTTATTAAAAGCAAATTAGTATTCAAAACCAATCGATGCTTGGTCTGTAGGATGTATATTAGCAGAATTCCTCAATTATGGCTAACCCATATTACCTGTAAGTTTTTATGCAAACTATTATTAGTGGTAATTTATATTTGTTATCTAGAATTTATCTTACAATCTTTTAAATAGGGAAACAATGAAATCGATTAATTCAAGTAAATATGTGAGATGATTGGCAAGCCTTCGAAAAAGTCTTGGGAAGGTTTTTAAGATTTATAAAATAGCAAGCATTTACTTTCTTTAGTTGATAACAATCATAATTACCTTGGCTAAAAATTTAAGAATATGAGTGATAATTGTATTGATCTATTGAATCAGCTATTGGCTTGGGATCCAGCCTAAAGATTAACTGTAATTTATAATCCTGTTTTTTTTTACAATTAATTCATTTTATAATCAATTTTCTCATTAATTTTATAGTTAAACGAAGCATTAATTCATCCGTTTTTCACAGAGGCACCCTACCCTTGCAAAAGTGATGATATAAGATGTTTGAGATATCTTGATGAGCTCAGCAATATACCTTTTAAGTAGAGATGATGTATCGATAAAAAAACTTACTTAATTAAATTTATAATAAGATAAAGGATTTAAATTAAATTAATTTTTTACTATTTAAATATCAAACTTTTACAGCATAATCTTATAAATAGTGAAAATACATATATGTTATTAATTTACTCTATAAATAAAATCTTTAAATAATTTAATGTTAACTTTACAATTTTATTAATTATTATAAATAAAATGAATAAGTATGATATTTTAGGAATAATTGGAGAGGGAGCTTATGGAGTGGTTTACAAAGCCAAAAATAAAGATTCTGGGGATTTAGGTATGAATATTTTATCTTTCTAGAGATTTTATTAAAAAAAACATGACGAAAAAAAGAATATTTGTTATTAATTTCTCATCAACAAAATTCATGAAGGATAGAAGTACTTAATTTACCACTTTGTTATAGTGGCAATTAAAAAGTTCAAGGAGTCAGGAGAGGAAGATGAAATAGTTAAAAAGACTACTCTCAGAGAAGTT
This sequence comes from Oxytricha trifallax, assembly GCA_000711775.1. Taxonomy (NCBI): domain Eukaryota; phylum Ciliophora; class Spirotrichea; order Sporadotrichida; family Oxytrichidae; genus Oxytricha; species Oxytricha trifallax. The sequence continues at coordinate 72,798 of ARYC01000279.1, read as the reverse complement.
AAAATGCTAAGAATATTGAAAGATTAGTCTGTAGTGAAACTGATTGAAGCTTTTAAGAGGTAATGACTCATTAAAAAAAATGAGAAAATTGTTAATTAAAATAACTTCATATAGAAAAGACAGGTTGTACCTGGTATTTGAGTATATGGATAAAAATCTTCTTGAAGTATAAAGTATATAATTTTTAGTTTACCTGTTTATTAAATGTTTTTTAATATTCATTATATTAGAGGAGCAGGGTGGTAACGGCTTACCAGTAAGCAAATAATATTTAATTCATACTTAGAGTTAATTCTTCAATTATTATAGGGAGAAGAAGTTAAAAGATACATTTATCAAATGCTGAAAGCAATAAACTACTGCCACAATCAGAACATCATGCACAGGGATATAAAGCCAGAAAATTTACTAATTAAAATGGAGACTAAAGAGCTGAAAGTTTGTGATTTTGGATTTGCAAGATTTTGCAGTAACTCACCCTCTACAACTGGGAATATATATTTTAAAAATGTTTTATTTTACTTTTATCTAATAAAATAAAACTTTATTATAGGGTACTGACGTCACCAAGTCACAGATGACGTCCGGAGGTCACAGATGACGTCAGGAAGACACACTGACGTCCTCCAGTCACAGGTGACGTCCTCCAGTCACACTGACGTCCTCCAGTCACAGATGACGTCCTCAAGTCACAGATGACGTCCGGAGGTCACAGATGACGTCAGGAGGTCACATTATAATAAATATGGAATTTTTAATGTAATAGATGTGCTAAGCACTATAAATAATTTTTCTATGAACTTTTCCTGCAGTGCCCTTGGGGTTTGGGATCAAAAACGGTGGATTCCCTTGTCGCAACCAATGTGAAACAAATAATTGCTGAAGTCAAGGAGTTGGCAACCCTGACAAGGTTCGGATTCAGTTCCTTTGAAAATAAATTTTGGATTGTATATTTATTTACATATAATCTTTAAAACTTAATAGACAATAGTAAATTTTTATTTTTTCACAATATAAAAATGCATTGAGTATGAATCTTTAAAAGCTTGACTAATTCTTATATTTTAAAGATTATTTCGCCAAAATATTTGTCTAAATTTTTTATTATGTCTGGGTAGCTGGGCATCATTTTGTACACAGGCTTGACCTAGGATTCGAGTACGGCAAAACTCCTTTAATTAGATTTATTTGAATCATCATCCTAAAATGTTTGCATTAATATTGTGAACATGCATAACATGATTCTTGCATTTATTCAAAAATTTGATTGCCAGTCTTAGGTATGTACATAACCAATTTATGCGAAAAATAAGCTAACTTGTATTTTTATAGTTTTTCTTGTTCTGTTTTCATCTGTGAAAATTTTACATCTTTACATGCTCTTTTATTAACCAAACTAGCCATATTTATCTATCGAATATTGCTTCTTCAGGTAAGAATAGTTCAAATTTAAGTGGGTTTACAAGGTTTCATTCAACTAAATAAAAACAAATTATTTATTATAAATGTCTTTTCGGAGGCTTTGTCTCCAAATATTTAAAGGGTTGCCGTCACTTGACCAAGTTATTATTTATTTTGCTATGATTGCGAAAAAGAGGTTCCACCACTTATGATCCCGAAATTCTAGTTGTTGCAGTCATAAGACCCTCCCGTTAAAGGTTTAGCTTAGTGCTTTGCACGTTTATTACAAATAAATTTCCATATTTATAATACTGTGACTGGATGACGTCATCTGTGACTGGAGGAAGTCACCTGTGACTTCCCGACGCCACCTGTGACATCCTGACGTCACCTGTGACCTCCTGACGTCACCTGTGACCTCCTGACGTCACCCTGTGACTTCCTGACGTCACCTGTGACTTCCTGACGTCATCTGTGACCGGAGGACGTCATCTGTGACCGGAGGACGTCATCTGTGACTGGAGGACGTCAATACCCTTTATTATATAATTTTGGGCAAAGTACGCACTATGGTTTGACGAGTGCATCTTCTAATAACAAAGATTCTCAAAATAATCAGGGTCCAAGCTAACTAACAGACTATGTGGCGACTCGATGGTACAGATCTCCTGAGCTTTTATTGATGAATATAACAAAAATTTACTTAAAAAAAAGTTTCTATTTAAGGTAAATTACCGCTGATTGATTGATTATAATTTAAAATATAATTTCATATAAATATTCCAAAATTGTTTTGTAAAGCTTGCATCACCTCATACTTTAAGTGTATTTTGATATGTTTATCATTTATGATGGAGAAAAGTCTTTAGTATTGCCATTATAGTGGGAATATATTTCAAATTAATTATTGTAAATTAGAATTTTTGCACAAATAGCTAAATAGAACTTAAGGTTAATTAGAAATTATTATAATTAGTAATTTTAATTATGATGATGCTCCTTATCATATATTGTTTTGTTTCTTCATTCTTCTTAACTATCTATTACTATTAACTACACTTACCTTACAAAGTTTTGTACATTCTTAAAACTTGAAGGAAAATTTGAATACTTTCTTCAAAATTTTAAAAATAGATTATTGAAAATAATCTTAATATTATCTTTAATTTATCATTAAATAAGATTGTCATTTTTGAAAAAGTGAGTAAAACCATTTTAAAATTTAAAAAAAAAAAACTATTGAGTTTTACAATATTAAGATTGGCATTACTAAATGTCAAATTATTGGTTGGATTTTGCAACTCACTCATTACTATTTATTATTGCTAATTATTAAGTGTTATTGGAGATGCCCCTAATGAGCTCATTAGAGTTCTGTCATTATTCATAGAATTATATTAAATATGAAATTAAAATTAATAGTGATTATATTTTTTATATTTAATAAATTTTTAAGAAACTAGAAAATTAAATTTTTTTAAATAGAATTTTACTTTCTTATAATATTTGGAGTTATAATTTCATTTTAAAATTTGAAGGTTTAGTTATTAATATTACTCGGTGAAAAATTGTTGTTTGATTTAACTAAATATCTAAAATTATCGCTGGTCTGTCTGTGAACTGATGAAATTAAATATCATTTTTATTTGTATGAGTATTTTATACAATAAATAACTGATTCTTGTGTTTGAGCTTAGTTTTTTATGGTAATATTTCCATCAGTAATTTTAGTTTGCGAGGGTATGCTAGGTATTTAATAGCTATATTCGTTACTTTCATTGTTAAAAACATTTGCTGAATTTTATTTCATTAATGCGTTGATATTACCATTATTTGGAATAATTTAAGTTGCTAATGCTTAAGAATTAATCATTCTAACTTATCTCTTGCTCTGGGAAGATCAATTTTAACTTTAATTCAGTTCTTAATCAGAAGGAGGAGAGAAATAGTTCATTTATGATGAAGTGTGCTGTGGATTGTTTTATTGATAAGCCAAATTTGTGAAACCACCAGAGGCATTGTTATAATTGAAATTATTTGGATTAGTGAGAGGAGCTAAGTTTTTCACATTTGACCTTTTTCGCTCCTGTGAACTATATATTACTTAACCGTGTGCTAAATTTGTTCTTTGCGGGCTACTACTTTGATTAAAACCTATTGTGGGAGGGTACCCACTCAATTAGCTATTCCCAGATGTATTTGCTATGAATTAGGATCCAAAGATATTATCTGCAGCTCCAGTATCTGCTTGATAGTTATTTTAATTGGATTACTAATAATAATTCCCTCTCTATCTATTTTAAGTTGGGGGAGGCATGTGACTTGATTGGTACATCGTATATTAATTTTGAGATTTCTTTCGATTGGCAACTGGTTGATAGATTTTCGTTGCTTTGAAAGTAGAATTGGGAATGTGATAGTTTTGATTTTGATATTACTGATGTGCTTTGCTTCTCATCTGTGGTGGCGACTAAGAAGTGGATTGGTATAATTATGATAAATTATATAGATTATTGGAAACTAGAAATTTTAAATTAATAATAGTAGTTTTTGTAAGTAAAGTTGTTAACTGCCGTACTTTTTTCTCATGCGTGAATTTACAAAGTTAACATTAAATATTACATTTACTTTTTATTATTTCAACCCTTATAAAAAGTAGAGATTGTTAAGAGTAATGACTTTGCAATATAAGATAGAAAAATAACTATAATATAAAAATTAAATTTATTTAAGGTAATTTGCGTGATAATGAATATAAAATGATGGGGGGGGGGGAAGTTCCCTGGCAAGTGGGAAGTTTCCTGGCAAGTAAATTTTATTATACATAATTACATGATTTTTCATAAAATTATATATAAATCAATTTTTTTAATTTATCAATTTTTTCGGGGATAAATTAAACATCCTTTAAGATCTTCCAAAATATAAGTTCAAGTAGTTTACTATGAGTAACGTTATATAAATATAAATTAGAAACTTATAAGATAATGTTCATATTTACCATAAATTAAAGTGCATTTGAAGAGGAAAATTAATGTTTAAAGAGATAAATATTAAAAATTTCAGCATAAATAGACTAATTTATCTTCAATCTAATTTAATTTAAATTATTAAAAGTTATTCCTAGTAGTTAGAAATAATAACCAACTAAAATAAAATGTTGAAAAAATTAAAAAAAAATTTACTTGCCAGGAAACTTCCCTAAAAAAAACTTTTTATCATAAAACTGGGCAGGAAACTTCCCCCCCCCCAAAATGATTATTTTGTTAGTTGTAAATATTATAATTATAAATTAATCTTAACATTTATTATAATCAATTAATTTTCTTATACTTTTATTATAATTCATCATGAATATTCTTAATATAATTAAAATACTAATATCTTAAAATTATACTTAGAGATGCCTCCTTAAGTCATTACTCTATGTTACTATTACTTCTACTATTCCTAACTAGATGTAATGCTGCTGCTTCGAATAAAATTAACTTAGTTTGGCAATTTATTTATTATAATTTCGATGTGTAATACCGCAATTAAAGTAAATTAAATGTTATAAAACATTCTTTCTTAAATTTAGTTTTAATTGTGATTGATACCTTTATTCTTATGCATATTTTTCATTTAATATACAAGGATGATATACTTTGTGAAATGCAAAGAACGAAAGGCTTAAAGTCATAACTACTAAAGAATATATTATAGGTTAAATCTGAGAAATAGGAATTTCCAATTAAAATAACGAAAAAAATAAAATTTCTTATAAAATAGATAATTATATGCAGGAAATAAAATTTTAAGAAATTCATTGCGAGTGTTTAATTTTATTTAACTAACTATTTTAGTTTGACATGATCTACTATTATTACTTTTATAATTGTAGCATTTACTCTGGGGAACTTATATTCTCAAATATATAATCATCCCTATTCAATGAAACTCTGCTGTTTACTGAGGAGAGCATTTATTACTAATTATTATAAGTGCTGTTCGGCAAGAAACTCTAAGAAAAGTTGAATTAATTACTCTGAAATCCAATATTGTTATTATTTCCTTATGATAAAATGCTGCTTCTTCCCACTGAATTGCTGTTAATATTATTGTTATTATCTATGTTTATGTTGTAAGAATAGTCGTTTTAAATTTGATTCAATCCCCCTCCCATATTGTATAGTTATTGAATGTTCTGAGGCATTTGGAATGCTTAAAAGCCATTACCACTATTATTATTGTAGTGAGATTGAGACATATTAGTGAAGTTGTTCCCAAAACTAGGTGGAGAGCCAATATTATTGTTATTTAGAGTGTTGTTTGTGTATTGGGTCTCAGTTAAGGAATTGTCTAGATTTGTTTGGAAATCCTTGATGTTTAAATGATTATTCATTAATGATTACTTATTGGTTGTCCCAGTTTATTAGGGAATTATATATAAAAGTGTAAAGTGATGTGATGCAATATAAAAATATGGTGCAATTTAAAATTAATTATAATGATTGACTTGATTTTAATAAAAAGACTTTTTGTTAGTAACGTTAATTGGTTTTTGAATGCCTCCTCCGTAGATCTAAAATTAGAAAATACTTGATTATATTTTGCCATAAATTTTGATAAAAATTAAAGCTTACAGCATACTGCATGTATACAAAGGGAAGAAAGAGAATAAAAATTAGACTATAAACTGGTTGGTTTAATCCCCAGTATTAATTTCTGTAAAGCATTAAATAATAATAATTTAAGCTTTACTTAGTAATATTAATCTTTACATCGTTAGTTTATGATCACCTGTTATTGTTTAATTTACGAGATTTACGTTAAATAATAAATCAATTTAGTTTGAAAATTTGAGTATTTTGGGCTTGAACTATGAAATATTATTTTATCAAAACTCTGATATCTCATGTTGAGAGAGATAGAATAAAACTTACTTTAATATAATGCATAAAATTAATTGAGATGTATCATCTAATTATAAAGAATAATTTATTTATCCATTAGATATGAATAACAATTATAAACCTCAGATAATAGATAAGTTTTGTCTTTTCTTTTTAATATATAATTTAATTTTTATTTGAATATAACAAAGTCAAACTTGTTTCTACAATAATGTTTGATTAACCACTATTAATATTGTTGTTATTTTGCTTAAATTTCCCTGATGTTTGAAACATTCCCTTATCATTGTTATTATTATTTCCGATTACTGTCTATGTTGCTAATTTCTAATTCGAATTCTTAAACTAATTATTTTGAGTTTATTTACCATAATTAAAAGCATCTGGGGAGAGCGCTCGATTATTAAGAACAAGCGGTGTTTCTAGCTTATTAGTATTTTATTTTTCAAATTCTTTCTCTCTTATAAACTCTGTCTATTTATTAATATAAAAATATGGAATTTATAACTAGATCTCATTAAAAATAAAAACACAAGTTTATCATCAAAATAAGCATGCATTATTGCATCAAAAGCTGTATAACGCTTTCTGTGGTCCATTTATAACAAACCTTGCATTAAACTAAGTTCTATCTCATTCAGTTTTCCAGCATAGCGCTTTTCCAAAGTCTCTGGCTTAGAAACGTCTGTTGGAAATTTCAAGCCACGTTATATAAATAAATAATTCTACAATCATTCATTAATCCAAAATCCGATCATATAATTTGAATTAAAAGCCAATAAATCTGGGGTTTGTAAGAAACTCATCTTGCTGATATTGAGGTAGTGGTCCCAATATTTTCTAAATTATGTACAATTAATCAACTTCTGACTCGCCAGGGAACAGTGGCTGCCCATCAGTCAACTCACCCATTATGCAGCCAACAGCCCAGATATCAACTTCCTTCCCATAAAATAGAGTGTCAGACATCAATAAAAGCTCACCTAATAATAATAGCTTTATATTTTTCTTTCAAATTTGAATATATTATAAGTTAACCATGAGTAAATCAATTGATTGAATCAATAAATCAATTATTATTGCTAAAATATTAAATTAATACTAAATTTGATGATTAAACAATTAGTGAGTAGTAGCTTGATTGTTGTAACTATTATAGGCAACATCAATGCCTAAACTCAAATTAAATATAAAATTATAATTTATTACAATATAAATGTATTTATAATTATAGGGTTTAATTGTACGATATAAATGTTCCATCTTAGGCAGGTGTTCCTAACTTCGTTGACAGATTGCATTAAACAAGAGAGGATTTGGCATATGGCAATCAATCAAAAAGTTATTGGCATTAATTAAAACATAAAAATATTTAGATATTTATATTAATATTTAGTGTATTAGTTATTCAAAGGTTTAATTGTAATTTAAAGAAATAAAACTTCAGTTTTACCTAAAAATATTATAGTAATAATATTAGTTTTAGATTAAATTTGTAATCTTTGAAAATAAAATTTAAAGCGGATTATTTTATATCATTTTTTACTTCTTATTTACCCTTAAAAAAGTCTAAATTATTTTAAATTAAGATTTATTAATTATTCAAAGTTTAATTAATTCTTATAATTTGTACAATTCTTATCATTCTTTCCTATTTAACTTTCAATCTCTTAAATCATAAAATATTACAATAAATTTTTTCATCATTATCTATAACTTTTGAAATAAATTTTGTTTGCCAAAAACAATTCTCTTCGTTTACTTATCACTTATCAAATGTTTTCTGAAATTAATTTTAAATTTTGATAAAAATGAACTCTCAAATATATGTGAGGAATTTTATGTTCTATCCAATGATTTAATGTATTTAGGGACTTGTAAATTTAATCATTTATAAACTTTAACTTTTTATATAAGTTAGTTTTTATTAATTATCTTATTAATTTTCCTACATACATTCAATTTTATTCTTGATATAGTAGAGTATTGATCTATGAATCCCATTTATATATCATACTCTTTATATTATATTAAATTGTTGATCTCATAATCATTTTATTTTTTTATCATCGGAAAGTTTGTTTTTATACTAAAAATAAAATCATTAAAGTTCAGGAAACTTTCACTTCATATTTTATAATCCAATTATAATACAAATTATATAAATAACTTTTGTAATGAAAAATGCTGTAGTTAAATAACTTATGTTATACAGAAACTCATTATATAAGTGGGATTACAGGATTAAATTCAAAATTAATATAATATCATTTTAAAAGTAATATTTATGTGATTACGACATCTTTAAAATAAGGTTTTAAGCTTTCATTTTTAACTATAATTGTACTTAGAAATTTATAATCCTCCCATTCTTTAAAATAAAGTTTGCTTTAACTTTCATTCTAAAATAATTGTACTCTAAAGATTCTTTATTTTTTAAAAATCATTCATTTGATTAAACTAATGGGACATATTGACCTATCTTAAAAATATACTAAGATAATTTCTTAATAGTTATATTAAACATTTTATTTATAAAAAAAGAATTCTTTATTGATGGGTTTTTGAACCTGAGTAGCTTCTATGTTTTAAAAAATACTTACATTTTTATATAAGCTATTAATTAAAAAATCAAATATATTTATATTGAGATAGCTTGTTAGTGACAATAAATTGCATGATTTTTGGGACTATTACAAACATAGACCACACTTAGGTGAATCCTAATTCTCAAAACTACAACATAACAAAACACTCCTTGATACTTAACTCATATATGATTTATTAAAAATAAATCATAATGCCAATTAAATAAACATTAAATAAATTTATTTTTATACAATTTATTAAAGTTTAATTTTATTATTTTTTAGAAATAGGATGTAAAAGTTTCCAGCTAAGAATGAGCAAAATAATATCTTTAATACAAATAGTAACCTTTAGATTAGTATTTTTTTAATTATTTTTATCATAGTGAGTTAAGTAAAAATTTGGATTTTCAATATACCAATATAAATTTACAATTTTTGTATACCCTTTAAATTAAGATTAGCACAAATTATCAATTAATATCCATTTAATTAATGCTTAATATACATCAAATTTATGAAAAAAATAAAATCTAAATAATAAATATTAATAGTATTATAGGGATACATTCGAAATTGGGAAATTATTTATAATTCAATTATTATTGCAGGAATACATTCGATTTGGGAAAATAAATTAAAATTAAAATTAATTAATTATAAATTACCTTCAGTTATATTTTATTTTTTGAAAAAATGTCTCCAAACCTTAACAATATTATACTCTTTGGATAGTGCATCAAAATTAAGGCGGTGGTTGTTATTGCCATAATAATTATATCTCTTCTCATAAGCGAGAAAAACACCTTTTACTATTTTTGGGAGTTGGCTTAAAATCAAAATATCTCGCTTCCTTGGATGATTCAGGAATATTGCCAATAGTAAAGTCCTGCTAAAATTGCGGGATCAACCGTAGAATCGACTTAGATTTGAATTTTAAGTCACTTTGGATTTTATAACTGCCATGATTTTAATATTTAATTAATTTAATCTTAATTCATTTTCCTAAATCAAATGTATTGCTACAATAAAATATAAATAGTGGCAGTTAAAGTTGGCCAAATTAAACGACCTTGGACTCATTCGATAGAGAATTCAAAATATGCTGGACTTTTTACATTAAGCAGTACTATTTTATCGCATCTAGGGAGCGAGATAACTTGAGTTTAATGCGAGGGTATAATTTAATGAATTTATTGACATTTAATTAAAGTGAAGTTATCTCGCTCTCTCGATGCGATAAAATAGTACTGCTTAATGTAAAAAGTCCAGCATATTTTGAATTCTCTATCGAATGAGACCAATATCGTTTAATTTGGCCAACTTTAACTGCAACTAATTTGATAAATTAATAATTAAATTATAAACAATTTCCCAATTTTGAATGCATTCCTACAATTTTATTAATATTTTTTAATTTGATTTATTAAACTTACCTTAGGGACTTGAAGCATTATTCACATAATATAACTGAACAAATCTAAAATATTGAATAGAAGTTTTACAAACTAAATAAGGAAGTCATTGAAGAGATATCCGAAGACCTGCGTCAAAGCGTATTCAAGAACAAACTAGATTATTTAAATTGAACTGCATATAATAGAATCATAAATATATGATTATTAAATTTTTATTCGGGAAATTAATAATTAGAAAATTATTTACAACTAGCTTTGTGTTTTCTTTTTCTAACCTATATTGCAATGCTAATTTCTGAGGTACACTTCAATAATATATTCAAGAAGTACGAGAAAATATCGAGATCATGTATGAAATTAAGAGATACTAGTTAAGTCTGGCGAGAATACGAAGGCTAATATGTGTATATATAAGGTAGGATAAGATATGAATAGAAACCATCGATTCAGGATGAATATTTTGGCATCAGTCTAAATGCACCCATACTCAAAAGGGAAGTTCACATGCTTTAATGGTAGGAGCTTCGTGAGGCAAGAAAAGACTTGGCAAAGGCAGAGAATCTTTCTGATATGTAACTCTTTAAGTACACGTATGTACCAGTGTGGTCGAAGCACTTGATTGATTCAGAAGGCTTCAATCTAGGCAACTAATTGTATTACTAGAATCCTCAATCGTTTGGGTTTGTAAAGCCTGAGCTTTACACTCCACAACACATCTATATAGGTGCCTATTAATTTGACAGAAACTTCATCTTAAACCATTTGATTCCTTAGGATAGCATGCTTTAATTCAATGTCTTCTCAAAGAATTATTTAGAGTCTGATGATAATATGGCAGTTCATTATGCTAGTTAACACTCAAAAGACTTTTCAGAAAGCTACTATTTGACTTTGCTTGATAATATAGATAAATACTTCCCATTAGGCTTCCATCCCCCAGTTGATTACAAAGGTGCATGGACTATGAATGGTGAAAGAAACATGCTGGAAAGAAAAGCTCATCATAACAGAGAGACCATAGGGGATATGAGGGTTCACTACTATACAATTGTTCCTTAAAACAATCGTAAACAGCTTGGTTTTGACTAAGATACTCTTAAATAGAAATTTCACACTGACAGCTTCGATTTAGCCCTCAGAAGAAACTTGCAGTCACACCTTTAACTTGACAATCCAGTGACTGTAAGTATCATCGGAAAGTAAAAAGGAATGTCTATTAAAGGGCTATCAAAGCAAAGCGAGGGTGTGTCTCATTCTTCTTAGATATTTAAAGATAACACTGAGGATTTATTGATCATTAAAATCGGTGAGTTTACCAAAAAAGAGTTAATTAGAGAAGAGACAAAGGATATAAAAAGACGAAGAAGAAACGTGCAGTGGGTTATTTTTACTTGTCTACTGATGATCTAACAACACTTCTTCCAAATTATTTAAAATTTTTTTAGAAATTTAGCTAAGATTTATTTCAAATATAAAAATTACTTTATTTTCCAAGACTTAATCAGTATGATGGCTAACCAAGAACCCCTTAAATGGATTACGGATAGAGGTAAAAATCATGTGAGTCTAATGTTAATAAGTTTTGCTGCTAACTTTATAACTGCTCTTGTATTCCCAAAGATTTTCTAGTTGATCTCAAAACTTTTCTGATGTTCAAAGGTTTCATAATAGATAAAAAGACAATTATAAATTAATAAAATAATCCATTTATGAAAATAGAATATTTTAATTGTTTTTAAATAGATTAAAATTTTTTTTGAGGATATTGAAATATTTGGATTAAACATTTTAAAACCCAAACTTTAAAAATGTATTGAATAAATTTTTCTCATTTAAGGATTAATTACTTTAAAGCGCATTTAAGGGGGTAAGTATATCATAACTTAACTTAAAATTGACATTAAATTTTTGAACATTTCTTCATATAAATTTAAATTTGAATAAATTTTTAATGTAAGTAATTTTATTATATTTGAGTGAAGTAACAACTTTAATATTTATTTAAATTGATATCACAATAATTAGTTAGAGGATTTCAAGGTTTTGATTGCAATAAACTTAAAAATATTTATATATAAACAATTAAACTCATTGAAATTAATGTTGACTTATCTTATATAATTATTATCTATTCTTACACGCATGTTATTTCTATATAATCAATTCTCAAGGTCTAGTTAGTTGGTACATTATTATATGTTTCAAAAATATTGCTGATTGCTTGAGAGTAAATAATTTATGACTAAATCTGGGTTGCTGGTTCCCACTATAGAAATCGCCTCTACAGCTTATTCAGCATCAAATCCATATTCCAAAGCTATTCTGATAATTTCCTCATACTACAAGTCAGTATTAGCTTATTATCAATTTATTGTTATAATTATTATTCCTAAAAATTTTTGATAATTAAGTTTTTAAATGAGATATAAAGATTAATGAGTAAAGTCAGTGTTGTTCTATTGTTAGACAAACTCTTGTTGATTGTTGTTATTAACTTAAACAGTACTCATAGCAAGCGCTTTCTAAAGCATTTCCTCCTCATCTTCATCAGCACCTGCTCCGTGATCTTCATAAATGTCAAATTACTGTTATTATTGCTACATGTAGACTAAATCTTCATCCTTGATGCTTTCTTTTAAAGCAAGTTGCATTAACTGCTCTTCATCGTACTAATTCTCTTTATAATTTCATTTCCGATTTAGTTATTATGTAATTTTTATTACAAAGGGTTTATAAGAAATGAATATATCAGAATTCTCAGTTTAATTGATCAACTACTATTCTTTATCTTTGATATCTTTTTCATAGTTTTGCATTGACTCTGCCAAGGCAACTTCCATGTCTCTCTTACCCTATTGTTCAAAGTCCTTTCTTGATCGCATAATTAAGTCTATTATATATCTCTAAAAAACAGAAAATCTATTAAACCTAATATTAAACATTTCTCTTTATTAAAGCAAGTCTGAAACTATATCATGATTTTGATGAGTATTGCTAGATGAAGAGGTGTTTATCATATTAGACTTTTATTAGTTTTAATTGTTGTGTGATTGAGAATCTAGTAACTACTTTCTACGTTGACTCATCATCAAAGCCTGGTCTTCCAGCTGCCCTGGCTGTAGTTTTTATGCTTTTTTTTACTATTGTTACATCTAGTTTTAACTTATCTTCTCCTCTTCTTAGTGCATATTAAGATTTCTTTGGGATTAGATAGAAGAACTTGGATTAATTTCTGTGATTGAGTTGTAGTGCTAAAAAACATTATGTATTTTGCGAATCAAAGTGGAAACTTTTTAGAATATGTAATAAAAACCAAATCAAGCTTGTTCCCGTGGTAGCTAAGCCTGATGGGTTTAGTGCCTCTTCCTCGATGCTCATCTTCATGAAAAGTTCTCATAGGTTCAGCTCTATAAGCATATATTTCAATAGGTCTATTGTATATTTCACTGATAGCTTGCAACTCTATGTCATCTCCCCACACTGCATCTTGTCTCTTCCAATGCACGTACATATCGAAATTATCCAAACCACCGATTATAAATTGACTGAAAAATTCACGCTCAAGGCTTATGTAATCGAGACAAGCTTATCTAATGAGGTTGTGGTGGGACTGATCTCCGTCGTAGATTTAATCAGAGATTGCCTAAAGATAAAAGTTTATTTCCATGAATATTATAAAGTGATTTACTTACTCTGAATAAGCAGTTGCCATCACCTTCCATTTCAACTATTTTAAGATTTTTCATTGCCATTTCTCTTCTGAATTAGTTCTCTTTCTCCTTAATCTCTCGAATTTAAAATGTATCATAATTAGAGTTTCCCAATTAAACTCTATAAATTTAATTAGAATTTTCGGCTATGGGGTCAAACACATCCCCCCTTAATGTATACTTTTCTTTTTGTAGTCTGATAGAGCCTTTTACGCTGAGTAATAGTAGCTGATGTACTTTGTGTGTGCGATCTATAGTTTTTGAATTATGACCTAAAATAAGTTCACTTTTTATATATAAAATTATAGTAAAAATTTATAAAAAATTTTCAATTTTTCATAAAATCTATTTTTATTTAAAAATGTCAATTCATCAACTTATACACGAATTTTATAAAAATTATTAATTATTTAGTTTATCAAAAAATATTGTAATTGATTTATTTCACATTTTTCTATCTTCCAAGAATGTGAAATAAATCAATTACAATATTTTTTGATAAACTAAATAATTAATAATTTTTATAAAATTCGTGTATAAGTTGATGAATTGACATTTTTAAATAAAAATAGATTTTATGAAAAATTGAAAATTTTTTATAAATTTTTACTATAATTTTATATATAAAAAGTGAACTTATTTTAGGTCATAATTCAAAAACTATAGATCGCACACACAAAGTACATCAGCTACTATTACTCAGCGTAAAAGGCTCTATCAGACTACAAAAAGAAAAGTATACATTAAGGGGGGATGTGTTTGACCCCATAGCCGAATTTTCTGTTTGATAGCTTCATCGTCAAGTTCATCAAGGTCTTAATCATCATCCTCATCATTTTACTGGTCGTTTTAGTTCTGTTAATTTACAATTGCATGAGATTTCTTGTTCAAATCCATCTCGCTTAAATTTTGTCCAAGTTTACTCTTAGATTTCTGTCTCATCGATTTGTCGAATTTAGCTCTTCCATAAGCACCTGAGTACATAAACCTGAAACAAAGGACAAGGTAATAGATTATTTTTCTAATGAAAAAATAAAATCAACCAAGGTTTACCAATTTCGGCGATCTTAGAGTCAAGCAAGTCATGTATACTTTGACAGTCAATAAGTATAGTCTCATCCCATTTCTTAGACCACCCTTTGAAATGCACTTAGATTCTTCTGCAAATCAAATTGTTATCACTTTATAAATCCTCGACATCCACAATGTTAGCTTCTAACCATTTCCCCTTGACATCCCTAACATCTAGTCGGTTGAAAAGTTTCAATGAAGTTATTGGTTTCAAACGAGACCATTTAATAATACAAAATATTCTGTTTTTATTATTTTGATAATTTAATGGGTCGATTACACAAATATTGCAATAAAATAGTTTTAGAACCAATAAACTTTATAAATCCATAATTAATAAGTATGATATGTAATTGTTTCAATAGCCTGTGAGAAGTTTAATCTAGCCAGTCATCGTAATTATAGGACCACCCTGTGAAATGTATTTTTACCATGTTTCCTCGTTTCTAAATAATCAGAATAATTAAGAAATTTGTTGTTTATATAAAACTTTGTTTTTATGATACTTACAGCTACTATTTCAGCATTTAGCCACTTGTTCATAGTATCCAGACAATCTACATGCTCTCCCAACTCAAAATAAAACTGATTATCTTCTTCTTATTCCTGTGGTTTCTAGTGATAACTCTCCTTAATTTCCTCATCTTGTTGCTTTTATAATTAATCGGGATTATAATTTTGATCAGAAAGCACTGGCGAATTATGTTTACTGCTGTTTTGCGAGTTTGATTGCGATTTCGAATGATAAGAGTGAGCTTGGGAGTTAAATCCACTGTGCTGATTCTGATGCGAGTGCTGACTGAGTTGCTGATCCTGATCTGCTTCCTCATCGAAATCTTGAACTGATTGACTGTACTCCACACCTTGCATCATTTCCTGCTCTTCCTCATCATCTTGAAGTTCTATCTCTTCCTCATCGAATTTCACTTAATCTGAACCTGGTATGTGCTGTTAGTTATTGTGTTGTTGTAGATGTTGATGATTTTGATTCTACTGCTCTTAATCATCATAGTCATCGTCATCACTTGCATCTGATTCATTTAAGTGTTGATCTTTCTTCTCTACTCCCATCTTACCTCTTTGTTTTTATTATATAATTTATTAATATATTTGAATTTCATTTTATACTTATTTTCATCACTAGTGCATTCTGAGCATGATTAATGTGTAAACAGAATGAATTGAATTTAAAATATAATTAATTGCATTAATTAAGAATTTAATGGGAGCAAATTGCACAACTTGTCAGTCTTGCAATGCCGAGAGCGAGTTCAATGATAACACAGCCATTGACCCCAGGTAGAGCGTCACTGCCATATAAACATAAAATAAGGGATATATATCAAAGACAAACTCTAAATATGTAAGTAAAAAGTGATTATTCATAAGATAAATGGAGGTTTTAAGAAGCGAAATTTTATCATTCATTCAACGATGATTTCGATAATAAATTTATAAAAATGTTTTAAAATATAGTAAGGAGACTTGCACTATAAAATGCATGTGAAGAAACTTATCAAGATTCAGGCCCTATATAGAGCAATTAAAGCCAGGAAGATGTTTGAGATGCTTCAACTGTAAACTAAGGTATAGTAATCAGCTTTAATTAGATAAATTGATGAAGTTTTTCTTATAAATTACCAAAAATATAGGATATTCTATTCCTTAAAATCCTATAAACCCTAAGATTCTTAATATCTCTTGATTTAGGTAGTGAGCAAATACTTTACTGATGATGAAGTGCGTGAGACACTCTACGGAGTGTTCAAACCAAAGCAAAAGCTAATGGTGAAGACATACAAATATAAAAATAATTCTGTGTACAACGGCGAGTGGCTTGGTGGCTTCAGACATGGAAAGGGTATCATGAAGTGGCCAGATGGTGCTGTATATGAAGGGGAGTGGAACTACGGACACGCCTTTGGCGATGGCAAATTTCATCATGTTGATGGTGACGTATACGAAGGACAGTGGTCTAACAACAAGGCTTAAGTTTTATTATTTTAAGTATAATAGTTACTTAATTGTTTTATAAGAGGCTAATGGTTATGGCTTCTATACAAATGTAAAAGGAGCTAAGTATGAAGAATATATTAAATTAATATTTTTTACTAAATATATTTAATATAATAAAAATAATGAAGGATACTGGAAGGACGATTAACAACATGGAAAGGGAATTGAAACCTGGCATGAAGGCAGTAAATATGAAGGTATGTATGCTATAAATATTTAGTTATTACTTACTTTTAATGCTAACGGAAAGAAAGAAGGTTTTGGAAAATACTAATGGGCAGATGGTAGTGTATATGAAGGTGAGTGGTTAGACAACAGAATAAATGGCAAGGGTGTCTATCTATGGAAAGACGGCAGAAAATACTATGGTGAATGGGCCAATAATGATGTCTCATTTGAATATTAGTTTCTTTCTTATTTCATTGATTTTCTTAAACTAAAGAAATGATATGGAGGGAGTTGGTGTTTATTTCTGGGCTGATGGGAGACGCTACGAAGGTCAGTATTAGAATGATAAAAAGTGTGGGTATGGTTTATACTACTGGACAGATGGTCGTAAATATGAAGGCTGGTGGTACAAGGGCAAACAGCATGGCCTTGGAACTTTTTTTTTAATACAAAAAACTCTACACCTTATATAGAATTTAATCAAAAAACTTATGTAGATCCAGCTAAGGGTAAAATGAAATATGGGTTATGGGAAAACGGTAAAAGAGTGAAATGGTTTGATGAGCAATCGATTAAATTGATTAATTAGAGAACATTTGACTATACAACTTCATTCACTGAAGAGGAGAGTGCCAATCATGTCAGAGCCAACAGCACATTTTTAAAACCAGAAGACCTTGATTTTCACATTATTGATCAATAATTAATAAATTATATATCAAGATTGTTATAATAATATTTTTAAATGAAAAGCAAGAATAATTTTTGATTTTTATAAAATATATCTAAAATTATCCCTCATTTCCCAATAATAAAATTAAGAGAGAACTTAGAGTTCCCAACAGCACACCTTGACAATGAATAGTATCTAGATTTAAACTTTATCATATATTCACACATTGAAATAATTTTTAATATATTTGCTTAATAATTTTAATTGTAACTTTTAACTCAAACAACATGTAAATATTAATTAAGTTTATTCTAAGAACAGCAGACAGTGAGTGAGTAACCATAAAAGATTTGATTTTAATTAACAAATTGTAAAATAATTTTAATAAAAATAAGGCAAACATGACTGATTAATTTATGTCATCTTTGAATACTTAATCAATTCTTGCTCCCAATAATCAATATTAGCAGCAGCAAATATTCATCCCACATATTATCACGTCTTCTAACCCTATATAATTAAAGAAGAATTTGATATCACCTAGTATTCGAAAATAAGGGTTTTTTTGGTAAATTTAAAATTAAAAATAAACTTGTGAAAAAAATTAATTAACAAATACTGTTAAGATAGAGTCTTTATTTAAAATATTTCTTTTTTGTTATTATTTTTATAAATATAAAAAAGAAGGCAATAAAATTTCAAGTTTCAAAACAATTATTTTTAATTTAAGGTTAGGGTATAATTTAATTGTACATTTTGTTTGATCTAAATTTATTTTAAATTGTTAGATTTTTATAAAAAGAGTCAATAAGCACTCTACTTGAATAATTATAAAGACTTCTAATTTAAACATAAATATAAAAAGGTTTATCTAATTAAAAGTTTTTTATTTAAACAATAACATAAGCACTAAGAATGCTCACAACAAACTATTGCTATCCAACATGACTACAAATAATGCCTCTGTGAATGATAAATCCCAATAAAATTTAACATCATAATATCAACTCCAACAGATTCATGTGTAATCATAGTAAAAAGCTAAATAAATAAAATTACAACAAGTTCAGGAAAACAAAATTCCACCGTAGTCATAGTCTACAAAAGTATCCACTAATGACATCAGGAGATAGATTTCTACTCTTTTGGATTAGCCTACTGTTTGAGGAAATGGTATTATATTAATAAATTTTCATTCATATATTTTTTATAATGAATTCGAGTAAAAAGGATATATGTTGAAAAACTCAGCTAAATTTTATATGTTAAAATGACATTAAGTTATTCTTTTTCAACTACTCACTAAAATGACAAAAAACCACAATTTAATATTTTAATTTGATGGTTATCCCTTTTCAATTAAAGAATTATAGGGTAGATTTTGTAATCTTTTTTTTTTACTCTTTTTAACCAATTTTTTAAAACTAAAATGGTATCAATGTGATTGGATTACTGTAGTAAGATGTACAGAATCCAAATGTGCAACAGTATCAACATAAATCCACTGCACTTAAATCAAGAGACTCCTCCCCAATAAATAGTGTTAGGAAAAACCAAGCAACACATAGATAGCAATTTAATCATTAATATTCAGCTAATAACCAAATAAACGCAGCTTACAATTTATTATAACATTATTTATAAAATGAGGAAATAATAAATTAAAGAACTACAAACTTGATATAAAATTAAAAATGTAGAATCATGTAATTATTATTCGCTTAATCAGAATATGTAAATGTTTTTTAGAATTCCTAAAATATATGTTTCAAATTAACTAAGTGGCCTGAAGGTTTATTTTAGTATTTTTAATTGTTTATGAAGAATTTTATTTGTTAATAACCATATCTTTTCTTACTTCCTAATCAAAAGATAGAGTTAAATAATTAAGCTTATTATATATAATGAAATTGTTATCCATCTATTTATAAAATAAATTTCTTAATTATATTTATTCATTCAATAAATTAAAATCCTGTTTTGTTCTAAGTAGAATCATTACAAGCATAATATTAAATTTTATTATTTGTTTTTTTTAAATATAAAATATTATCATTATATTTATTATATTAAGCATCTTAACAGTAAATTACATAATAAGCATCTCATAACGATAGAAGGCAAAACAAATCTTTATCCCATAGAATAAATTACTTAAATAGTAATAATTTGAATATTTAGTAACAACCAGAGTCGAGTGTAAGTATCAGTAATTTGAATCTCATATCAATTGAAAACAGTACTAAATCACCAATCTAGCAGTAACAATAGCTATAATTATCTTAATGTAGTTTTTTAATATGTCTTAAATAAGAACTAGAATAATAAATTTAAATTAAAGCATGCTTAACATTTCAATCATGTAAACAGCAATAATAACTAATAGCACCAACAACTAAATGTCATATAGTTTGATTATAATATAATATTGTATTATTAATAGCAGTCAAATGTGGTAAACACCAATTAAATCTATTTGAATTCAAAATAAGCAGAGTAAGCTGCAATTTTAGGCGCCTAAATCATACTAAATTAATACATTAAAATTCAATAAAAAGCAGGCACTAGCAATAAGAGTAATTTGAAAGAGAGAGGAGCCACTCTGGATATTAATCAAGATCAAACTAATAACTCAATATCTTTTTTTATTTAATATTAACATGAATTAAATATAAAAAGATGTTAATATCTAAATATATATATATATATATTCTGAATCTTTATTTAATAATAACAGTAAGAATAGTCAATCATTTAACACAAATAAGTAAAAGAAGAGAGATAAAATGCTGCCTAAGAAAAAAGCATTGGAGAAAGCAAGAGAGTAAATTATATCGTAAGTGCTTAGATAATCATATCAACATAGTGATAATTAGTAGTAATAATCTGTTGATTCTAGCTAAAATTCTTAATTCTTACCTCATATTCCTTATAAAACTTAAAATTATGAAATTTACTTTTATAAAATTGCTGAATAAATCTAAATATCTTTAATATCTTAAGCTATTTGTGATTATAAGTTGTTAAATAAACAAATTGCTTTGAAACTAAATCAGTATGTGGTTGACAATATTCAGCAAGCCAAATTAATATCAAATCAGAAAACCCATTCTCAACAGTAGAATTAAAATCACACAATAAACTAATAACCAACTTAGCTTGGCACTTAATAAGTTCCTATTGTAATTGGCAGCTTCAAGGGAATCCCAACTGTTAGAAATACTAACCTATATATATATTTTTATAGAAATTATTATTAATTTAACAGAAATTTCTATAGATATAACCAAATGACAATAATCTAGAGCAATCATTAAAAGAAGAAATCTCTGAGTTAAAACGACACAGAAAGTGTGTTGAAGAATGTGAATAGAAATACACATAAAAATCTCATGACTTTTATTGAGGAGTAAAAGAGATATGCATAAGATATGATTGTTAACATTCAGAGTAGTTAGAATCACCTATAGTATTATATAATATGAATAAAGCGAAATTTTACACTTAAATTATATAGAATTATTAGGTATTAACTAATAAATAAGTTTATTTTACAAATATATAATGAATAATTTACAAATTAAGTAATAACAAGTGCAATCTCCTTAACATCCAAAATCACATAATTATATAATGAGTGGGTCATAAATATCTATAGAGACAAGTAACATTCCACTAATTGGATAGCATAGAGATGTCCGACATGCAAAATCATTTGTTAATAAATTAGAAATGAAAGATAGAGTTAATGGTGGGGTCAAGTTCCATAGGGGTTTCAATATTGTTTAACATAAAATAGTTCAAGAAAATATCAAGTAATAATTTTAAGAATTATAATTTAGGATCATTTATTTTAAAAAAATTATTTATTAAAATTATGTCTTATATATTTATTTTTAGTGCAATTTTGAGGCCTTATATTGAATAAATTAATTCACAATAAATGTAATACTTTTCTTGTATAAGTTGTTATTAAGAAGATAGAAAATAAAGTATAAATTAATATTATATATTAAATTAACCCAAGTATTTATTCACACAGTTTAATTGCGCATATGTTCATAACTTTTTTTACTATTTAAATAAATTAAAAATATTAATGTACCTAGAAAAAATATATTTATTGACTTTTTCTAAGATATCATTATTTAAATGGCTGACCAAGATTTTCTTGCAAGAAATTTTAATTGCTTAATATTAATTAGAAAAATATTTGTAATGTAAATTTAAGGAGATTATGTTTGCTATGTTTCAATAAATAAATTCAATATTTTTATTAATATAATAAGATTTCAAATTATAGATTATTTTTTACTTGACAACTTCTAAGTCATACTCTTATTTAATTACTAATTAATAAATATATTTTTAAATTTAACATTTTTTTAAATTAATATCAAAATAAATAAATAAAGTATAAAAATAAATATAATATTAGTAAATAAATTAATATTTAATATATACATTAATTAAATTATATAAAATAAGATTATTGAACCAATTTTTCTTTTTGTTGCAAGTTTGTCTATGTTTGATTTGAAATATATAATTAATTTAAAAATAATGCTTTACTATATTATTAAATGTATTTGAAGTTTTTATATTTTAATACTCATAGTTATAAATTAATATTCATTTTGGTTTATAAATGTACAAATAAATTAATGATAATTTAAAAATCTAATGTATAATTATATATTTATTACAAATTTGAAAGCATGATTCTTTTTCAAGAAGCTTTAACACATCAATTCCTTTAATTAATTAACTAATATAATATGTATTTATTTATTTTAATTGATAAATATAAATAAAATTAATTTTTAAATTAATAAAAATATTCTACAAGTCGTTAAAAATTATTTAAATTTAAATTAGTCTATTTTTCCAGTACATATTTTAATATTGATATAGAGTTTAATTATTTAAGTAAAAAATACATTTTTCGTGATATAATTTAATTATTAAGGCATTTTTAAAATATAACTTCACTTCATTGTTATTTTTCAAAAGATGTATTGTCAAATAGAATGAAATGGAAAAAACTATTATTATAATGAGTATTTGATAACTGATAATGGTAGAAGAAAATTTATCATACATAATTCTCTAGTTTTTTATGACATTAAAATAAGCTAATTTGATTTATGATTAAAATTAATTAACCAAATTTTCTTTATAAACTTTTCAATTATTTTAAGTGAGTCAGTTTTAACTAATCTTTAAAACCTAAAAAAATTCTCTAAATGCATAATTTAAATTATAAAATTATCAATCTAATAAGGTAAAATTTTTTGAGAATAAATGAATTTTTTGATTAATACAGAATGAAATATAATTAAGATTAATTTAAGTCTTAATAAAAATGCAAGAAGGGAATATTTTTACGTAAGAGAGTAAATTTCAATGAAGCTATCTTAAAATGTATAAAATGAAATAACCCAAGATATTTTGGGTCACTAAATTTGCGCATAAGCGCTAATAATATGCGCTTTTGTGCTCATAAAATAATTTGTTAGCCCATAGCAAGGCATTTTTGTCTTAATTCACATTCTTAATTGAGAATTAAGACTTGGCTTTAAAGCCCTATTTTTAAAAGATTATTAATTATTTATATTAATTTTAATAATATAGTTTTAATTTTTAATTAAAACTTAAATATATTAAACCTAATTGGTTTTCTCTATAGAGAATTAAATTCTGAGGTAACTGATTAATTTAATAAATTGCGTTAATTTAATTATTCCTAAATTTATTATATTTAATTAAGTATTTATTTAAAAAAGGATATTAAGAGCCCAGAGAGGTTTCCCTATAAAAGGGCTGAATTAAGACAATTGTGGCATGAAGAGAGCCAGATTTTCATATATACCGCACAGCTGTGCGGTATAGTCAGAATATCTTGCGGGGTTTCCATATTTGCACCTTGAGATCTCATCATTGTAATTTGCCATAATTTCTTTACTTTTGTACTTATCTCGATTTTTTAAGACTTTTATAAAATATATTTAATCATCAATCTAGATTAATATTACATTTCACTTATTATCCAAAAATTTTATCTTATCAATTATTATTAAGTTCTTATTATTAATTGATTGAATAATTGTTTCATTTATTTATATATTTTGCTAAATTTTAATTATTATAGAAAATTATATAAATCAATATTAAATCATACTGAATAAATAAATTAATATTTTTAATAATTAAATAATCTTAGAATTTAATTAGTAACTTATACAAATTAATTTTTAAATATTATTATATTTTCATAAGGATTTTAGGAGAGATTCTATTAATAATTAGCTTAGGCAGAGAGATCTAAATTTAGTAATAATAACGTTATCATTAATTTCTATCTATAATTATTGTAATTTTCTAGACTTTTAATTCATTTTATTTAAACAAAACAATTATATTAAATTATATAATTATAAATGATAATTTCAATAGATTATATTCAATTATAGATTCTTATTTATTCATTATATTTAATAAATCTTGATTTATTTGTAGTAAATAAAGACAAAATTGTTTGAATGTAAATGAGGAAAAAATGAGTGATCAAAGTCTAAATCCTCATATGAAAATTTAGATTTGATGGCTCATCAAATTTATTCCACCACGAAAGATATACATATTATTCTTCAAACTGTGAGTTCTAATTATAAAGATTGGTAATATTGTTAATTAAATAATTTTTTAAAAAATGATTCGTAGTTTACATTGAATTCGTAATAATTTAATTTTTTTTAATTAAATTAAAATAAATATAAATAAAATATAGATTATTATCGAATTTTATTCCC
The DNA here is from genome assembly GCA_000711775.1 of Oxytricha trifallax. Classification (NCBI taxonomy): domain Eukaryota; phylum Ciliophora; class Spirotrichea; order Sporadotrichida; family Oxytrichidae; genus Oxytricha; species Oxytricha trifallax. Next base: position 48,046 of record ARYC01000279.1, on the reverse strand, counting down.
TTATAAATTCATCATAATACAAATTTTCAAATCAAATATTTAATAATAATTAAAATTATCAATTAAAAATTTAATAATAATTATTGTATTAAATGAAATAAACTAGTTAATAAGAATACATCTTATACTTAATTAATTAAAAAATAAATCAAAAAAATAATTTATTATTGAATATATATCTTTGTTTAATTTACTTAAGTTAATAGTTTAAAATTAAAAAGGTAATTAAATTATTTATAGAATTAAAATACGATGTGATCAAAACGGATGTCATAAGTTATATCAATTAAATATTTTTTAACTATAATACCTATAAATGTTTTGTTACTTAATAGCAATCATAAATTTTGTAAACTATTAATAATAATAAAATAGATCTAATTATATCCTATAATAAACCATTAATGATATAGTTTATCTATATATAATTTTGCAGTGCTTATTTTCGAATAAAAAATAAATTTAAATTACTCGAAATTGAAAATCTATTTTAATTATTTAAATTTATCATTTAATAAAATTTACACAAAAATGTGCATTTTATGAATCAGACAAGAATATCTTTTATAGCTTTATTATAATTTTCTAAAATTTAAAACATTTTCATTTTAATGTTATATTTTTAGATTAAAGTTATAAATAAAAACGCAATCCAATTATGAAATATTTATTTTTTAATATAATTCTAATTTAATTAAAAATTATATATAATATACAATAAGTTATATTATAACAATTAAATAATAAAGAATTAAGTATTTTACTTAAAAGATTTAGTAAATATTTTATATTAATTGATATATTTTATATATTTATTCTAGTTTAATTCTATTATTCAAATAATTCTAATTAATAAAAGAATTTTTAATTCTAAAAATTTAATATGTTAATATATTTAACTACAAATCAAGTTAAGATTAATATTTTAATGAATATAAATTTCGAAATAATATATTTATTTGATTCTTTAGATTTTTCATTTAATAATTTAAGGCAGAGTAAAATTATATTTTTTTTATTTTAAGTAGATTTCAAAAAATAAAACAAATTCTCAATTATAAATTAGTTTTGTATCTAATGATTTATAATGATGTAAGTCAAAAGTACATTTAAAAAAAATTATTTAAACAATAAAAATTGATGGAACCTCAAAGACTAAAGATAGATAAATAAGTATAAAGCTTTAATTTTCCTGACTTATAATTTTAAATATATCAAAGTCTTCATTATTTATCATTTTTTTAGAGATTTTTGTGATTAAATTAAATATTTATTTATTTATATGTCATTTCAATTTAATTATTTTTTAGCTTAATAAAAGAAATGATAATTTAAATAAAGAAAACCTTGCTTCTAAATAATTTCTTAGATAGAGAATATTTAATTATTTATATTTAAATAAGCGGATAGAGCATGTAAGTTGTTGACTCTTTTAATACATAATAAAATACTAAAAGAAAATAATTATATAAGCTCAAATGAATTAATGTGTTTATTTACTAATTGATTATTTTTTGTTAATGAAATTGATTGATTTTTTTATTTAGAAAAATAATTGAAATTTTAATTTTAAATTAACTTTTCTTTACAAAATATTATGTTTTTATATTCATAGCTTTTATCCATCTTGCCAAAGACTTTATTTTTCCATATTTTAATTTGCAACTATAATTTTAAACTACTCACTAAAAACAAATAGTTTTAAATTTATTTCACTTAGTAACGATAAATTCTATGAATAAAATATAATGTTCGAAAATATTGAAGGACTCTTCTTAAAAACACGGAAATGAAGTCGTACTGGTAAATCTTTGTTTTAGAGCTTCAAATAAATGGCATAATATAATATTCATCATTTAAATTGCATCTATGATTATTTTCTTTAGGGTGAATTACAATTAGAGATGCTGGTTTAATAAATCATATTTTAGTATCAAATTTTGATATTAGACTTCATTCGCATTTTTATAAATTTAAATGGAATTAAATACGAAGATTTTACCTTTATAATACAAAAAAAATATAAGTTCAACAAAAAATTGATAAATTAAGTTAATTTGAAAATCTGCAAATAGTAGTATGTAAACATTTTTTACAGGATAATAATGATATCTTTGATAATCTATACTTATACTATGAAAATATTTAAATTTTAATATTAGCTACCTTAATTTGATCAATTTTTAAAACCGTAGCTAATCTATAAATCGTCTACCGAGCTTTTTATATTTTCAGACATTCTAATATCTACATTCTTCATGTTTTAGCGATTTTATAAAGTTAATATTTCTTTCTTATTCTCAAATCTCTTTCAGAGATCTGTTAAAGACATTGACCGTGTATATTTCATTAATTAACAAATTTATATAAATAAATTTATAATTTATTTTATTAAATATAATTTATTTATTTAATTATCTCATATTTATTAAATTAGATTAATTTTATATAAAAATTATAAATTTTATTAATTAGCTTTATTCTAGTCGAATATTTAGTAAAATTTATAAAAATAATTTAAAAATTATAAATATATTGAAATTTTATTAATTATAAAATTTATGGAAGATGAAGTTTCATTGCAAAATAGTTTTTCATGTAATTATTTTTAATGTTATATAAAATTTTATAGATTTTTATTTAATTTAAATAATTGTTAATGGGATAAATAAACTTCTATATTATATTGAAAATTTATGTAAAACTATGAATTTATACTTTGTCTTTTATAATAGATATACCAATGTAAATATGAAATAAAAAGAATATTTATCTTTTTAAAAAATTATAATAAATATGCGAAATATTTTAAGTATTGTGTAATTCAAAGTTATAAAAATCTTTTTTTATAAAAATAATTAACGACAAGAAAAATACAAGATAAATATAGTTGTCCTCAACTTCTCTAAAATATTTTTATTAGTTTAAGAAAAGGTTTCCCTCCAAAATATCTAGATATTTGGTATTAATTAAGTGAGGCAAGCTTTATAATTTATCAATTAAATTAGAAAATAAAAAAAATACAACCCCAACCAAACCAATTTCAATATTTTAGAATATGTACATTTTTACTTTAAATAATAAATAAATATATTGCAATTAAATATTATGAATAGACCAAATCATAATATAATTTTTTAATTTTTTAATTATTTAAATATATAAAACTTATTAGTAATTTTTAACTTTTTTCTCAAATCTAGTTGGTTCGCAATTAATTTTAACCATGAAAATGTGATTATTTCTTGTAATAAATTTAGGCAAAAAACTTTTATGATAATATAAAAATACTAGCTATATTGATTTTCTATTAGATTAAATTTAATTTCACTAAATTAATATTATTTCTTTAATTTACAATTTTTTTCGCATTTCTGGAGTTTATTTTTTTAAAAAAAAACAATTATCGTTGCTTAATCTATTTTTTAAATATAATTTAAGGCTCCCCAAAAAATAATAAATTATAAACTATTAAATAATCAGATAAATATAAACATTATTAAAAGCTTTTCTTAAAGTAGTGTTGATAAGAGTCTATTAAAATTTATAAACTTTGAATTTCATGCACTAAAAACTATAAAGCCTAGCTGTAAATATTACTGTCCTAAAATACAATCCCATCGACAAAATACTACGATTTAATCCTCTGTGCATACCTTTTAATAAAATAAAGGATATCAAGATAATATAATTAATTATAAAGAAAATACTTATAAGTTGTAATATTTAATACACAGTCTCAATATCATAAATTAAGTTATGACTTAATCAGTGAGCTCATACTATTCAATATCCCAAAATTCCTTAGTGAGGTTTATACGTGCTTTGATATGTAGGGTATAGTTGGGGTATTATTGGGGTTAGTAGAGAAATTAGGCCAATTAACAAAATGAAAAATAGAAACTAACGAAATACAGGATCGATTTATGAAGAGTAATATTAAGATTTACTGCTTAAGCTTAGATATGGTGCTAGTATTAATATAGACTAAGCCAAACCTGTACTAAATTATGCAGCTATAGCAAAGTTATTACGAAAGAGTGCCTCAACTTTTAGGTATCACTGCTTGCTAGCTGTTTAGCATATTAATTCTGGTTGTTGAAGGCATCGTGCAAAAAAATAAAAGTTCTCTCAGGTTCATGTTGACTACCTCTGTGATTCGAAGACTTTAAAGTATTGGGCACACTTTCCACTTGACTAGCGAGCCGTGATGTTTCATCGCAAGTTTCCTGACATGCGTTTCTCTCCATAAACTATAGCCAACATTTATAGAAGAAATGGTATTACTTTCAAGACTGTCAACTGAGTGAAGAGAGTGATTCATTTTACAGTTCCATTTTATAGTAATAATTTAAGCTATATATATGATTAAATGCAGAGAGCTATTACTAATAACATCAAGTTCATACACCCTTATGAAGAAGTGTTTTTATTAAACACGTTTATTAATAAGTCTTGGTACAAGAAGTACGTATGATAATATAGAAGTGTATGACTAAAAGGTAAAGATTGTCACTGATGCAATTTTAGCTAGTATAAGTGAAGACTCTGGCTTAGAAAGTTATGTTATTCATCCTCGCTCTATTAAGCGAGAGTAGTACATAGAGTTCCTACATAAGCTGAGAGATAAATACAATGATTAAGAGATCATCCTGTTTGTTGAAAACCTCTCAGTTCATAAGACTAAGGAGTCTAAGAAAGCTTATGAAGAGTTAAAAATTACTCCTGTATACAATGTTCCTTACAGCCCTTAATTTAATGGAATTGAATTCTACTGGAGTTAAATAAAGACCCACAACAAGAAACTGGTGCTATATCACCTAATGCATGACTTGCCTATAGATAAAGTAGACATGATTCAGAGTAGCTGCAAGAGAGTAAGCATAGATAAGACAACAGTTTGTGCGAGAGAAGGAAGAATGAATGTTTATAAATAAGTTTTAGATTTAAATGAATGAATGAATAAGTTCACATATTAAATTAACCCAGAAAGGGATTAGGCTTTTCTTTCTTCTCCTCTTCTTATGGCTTGCTTGGGCCCATATTCTTCTCTTAGTGCCAGCTCTCTGTTCATTTCATCTGGCTTTTAATAATCTTTATAAAGTCTCTTGCTCACTTCATGAATAGTCTATGACTTTCTCTCTCTGTGAACCTTTGCATGCTCTTTCATTAGGAATATACCAGTTCCAGGTTTCCCTACAAAGTTATGTATCAAAGCTTACGAGAGAGGAATGGATGCTTCTTAAGCTCAGCAAGCCAGGTCTCGCTTATTAGTATGCCTTGCTTCTTTTAATCTTCAGGAGAAATAGAGTAGCGTTTCTTGTGAGCTTCTTCAATGATCTCTCTGAGATAGCTCTCTCTTAAAGTGCCAAGAACACCAAAGAAGAAGCTCCTTTCTAAAAGTTTTTTAGAGAGATGTTTCTTGGTAGGAAGATAAACTTCCAACTCTTCATCTTTCATCGCATCATCGTAGAGATTAGTCACTGAAATCTCTGGGTAGTTTGGTATTTCTATCAATTTAATTTCATTGTTTTTGAAGGCTTTCTTCTCATCACAGAGTATCGCTCTTAGAAACGAGATTTTGGTACCTTCCATGGTTGGAAGGAATAAACCCACTATATTATATGATTAAGTATATGTCACATGCTTACCATGCTAAGTGAGGTATCGATAGAGATCTTCCTTGCTTCTAAATCTTGAGATAATTTCTTAAGCTTCAACCCTCTTCATTGCAGTACTTATAGATTCCATCCTTGTTCCTTCTCTTGATATTAAATTTCAAATTTTAATATATAGAGTTCTGGATTCTACTGTTAAAAATCTTATTGTTAAATATGGGCATCTTATAGGAGGTCAACCTGGTGAGGATACGTGGAGAAAGCTGGAAAAAGCTTTAACAAACTTCAGAGATGGAGCTCCATTTTTATCAATTTAGTTTCATTAAATTAGTACTAAATTTGTTTAATTTAATTAGTACTGGTACTAATTCGGTTTAATTTTAATTGGTACCAATTTAATAGTACCAAAACTTAATTAGTGCCTACTTTTAAACTAATGAGGTTTTAATGGAAAAGTTCCAAAATGGTTCAAAACTTAATTGGTACCAATACCAACCTGAATATTATCTTAGTTGGTACCTAACACTTCAATATCAACCATTATTGCTGCAGTGCCAACTCCAATACATAGTTGCTATAACTAGAGAGGTTATTAGAGCTTTATAATACAAATTTAAATTTGAATTTAAACAAGGAGGCTAACTTAAATCGTATAGCAATCTCTTTTGGCAATGGTTAATCATTGCTAAACTTTTCACCACTAAAATCAAGAAGTTATTTATGTTGAGAGGGAGGTAGAGTTAAGAGCTCTTGAATTTGAAGCAGAAGTCTTCAAAATTGAAGTATAAAACTAGAAGGGGAGAGCAGAGATTGGAGTCTAAACACTAATTGAAGATGTTGATTAGCTAAAAGATTAGAAATCAATTGAAAAATTAAAAATCTTTTAATTCAATGATTGTTAAAACTTCTTCACAACTGAGTAGAGGTTAAAGAGGCATATTAAATAAATTCATTCTGGTAAGTGAAGATTTATTTCAAGCATGATAAGGTAGATGGCAGGTATTAATGCACGACGTGAATGAAGTCTTAGACTCACTCAGTCAAAGTTAAAAGACAAAAGCAGAAGCATTATTTAAGCAAGTTTTTAATGTAAGATTAAGAGACTTAAAAGCTTATACCTGACAAGATAAAGTCTAATACTCTTGAATCTTAAAGAGAGTACTTGGAAAAGCTGAAGAGGCAGAAACGATATGAGTCAATGAATCAACTAGTAAGTAATACATTTTTAGCATGCTTCTAATAGAGAGCTATGTACATTCCTGCATTAAATGCAGTTAATCTTAGCACTTATATTTAAAATTAGTTAAATATAATGTGCCTAACAAAGTAAAGCTTATAGTGATATATGAGTATGCATATATGGTTTACCCTTTCAGCTATCTAATTAAGAATATGCAGTATCAGAATGAATTCGCGAACTAATACATGGTTCTAAGAGAATCATAGAGAAGAGATTGAAAAAACTTGCTCAAGTTAGATGGTGTTATATTAAGATTTGGTTTTATCTCACTAAGACTAAAGAAATTTGAAATGACTCTTAGAGATTATTTATGTCATAACAGATACCCGAATGATTTGAATGATATACTTTAAGATATGAAAAAGGGTGTAAAGGAGTTGCATGAACTTGGATATGTCCATAGAGATTAAAAGCCTGAAAATGTTATGATGAACATCTGCCCTTTAGAAGTAGTTGTAATCGATTTCAATAGAGCTTTAAGACAAGAGAATCATAATTTATAATAGGAAATAGAAAAATTCTAATTAATTATTTATTGTTAAAATGAAAACCTTATAAGATGAAGACGGAACCATGTTGTATTCACCATAATTTTGTAAGTTACATTTATGATATTTATAATTTTTTTAATACTTTTCTAGCAATACTTTGAATCAGTGATGGTGAAAGACAGAGACTTCAGCAAGGAACAGAAAAGCACTGGTTAGGGAATTTTATTAATGCTGATGGAGACGTCTACGAGGGATACTAGAAAAATAACAAAGCTGTTCGAGAACTTCCATTTTCTATAAATTTAAAAAGTATTAGTATTGTTATTAATCTTATTGCTAATACCATCTATTTTTCTCATTATTTTTCATAAATATAACGTTAGCTAAAGTTCTTGGCAACACCAGGATACTTTCCAATAAGAGAGAAGTGGACCAATGACTTTTTTTAGTGGGATGTGTGGGCAGTGCTGCTATTATATTAGAGAGCGATATGGAAAGCATGTCGTACTTTGGCACTAAATATGAAAAATAATCAATTAGTTTGGCATAGAAGCATATTAAGCAAAAAGATGTGTGTAAAGATATAAAAATTATAGTAGATATGATAATCGTGAGAGCCCCTCACTATCCTCGCCAATCATTAGAAGACATACTTAGACACTAGAGAGAGAGCAAGATTCAAGAGATACAACAAAGACAAGCAGATAAAATTTGTTTGAATTCAAAACACTAATAATCATTAAAGATTCATTAAATTCACATAAAATCTGCTTTTTGTCTACTACAAATCAAAGCATTATTAACCTCACAAAGGGGCTTTGGGGTTTTGAATACTATATCAATTATTACTTCTGTAGTAGATTTAGATCTGTAGAAACTCTTAGTAGCATCAAGAGCTTTTGCAGATTGTGAGATCTACACATAGGTTTTCATAGAGAGATATATTTTATAAAACTTTAATTCCCACTATATTATTAATTAGTTATATAATAATATAAGTATTATATGATAAATAATTACACAATTTTGAATAATATAACTGTATAATAAATAGAGAATTTAAAATACAATTTTTAGTAAGAGTTCTAAACGAAATACTCTTTTTAAGATAGTATTTTCCAGAGTCCAAAATTAGCATTTTTGCGAGTTTCTTGCCGAATGCTATTTCATAAAAATAATATAATGTAAATTGTAAAGTAAAAATGAATAAAAAAAACTCTAATTCAAGATTTATTATATTAAGTATAATTACCCTTAATTAATAAATAGTAGTTGGATGAATTTCCTTATATTTTATTTTAATATTTTTAGATAATATATTGGACTTATTTAAACTATTTGTAAATCACAAAATTTAATAAATTAAAATATTATTTTGAACTCTATAATTTTAAAGATGTAACATTTACAAGAATACCAAAACATTTTTTTATTTTGTTTACATAAAAATTGTTAAAAAAGTAAATGTAAGTTAAATTACTTAAATTTAAATATTTTTTTTTATATATATATAATTTTCATCATCGATTCTAATCAAGTGATCTTTATTTTATTATCAATATTTCTTTAATAATTAATTATATAATATTTATTTTGTATTTTATTATATAAATATAATATTAATTAAGAGCGTCAAGATAGGCTTATGAATAATTATTGTATGAATACATTTGATTTGGGAAATTAAATTATAAATATATTAATAAATGTTCAAATTCGTGGCAGTTAACTTTCTGGAAACCTAGACAATATGGTACTTGCTTGAAAGGGAATTAAAAATCAGACTGTCTCTGTTATTGTCGGCACTATTTAATCTCATTACATACAAATTGACTTAAATCATCTAAATTATAAACTATCTATCTGTTTATCTTTAAATTAACTTCAACCTCTCACATAAGTATCAGATTAACAAAAAAATCAAAAATTTAAGTCAGTTTATCTGACTTAGTAATAAGCTAAAATAGCGCGGACGATGGTGAAAATCTAATTATTTTTACTTTTCCAATCGAGCAAGTTCCAAAATGCTAGCTGTCAAGAATTTTATTTTTTATTTACTTGATTTTAGTATGTATTTCTTTCCAATTTTATAGTAATAAGTTCTCAAGTTTAATTCTAAATTGATACTATTATATTATTCATCGACATAATATAAAATTATATATAATAAATTATTAATTTTTCATATTTAATATAAGTACAATAATTATTTTTTTAAAATAATTTATTATAAATTAATTTAATTTTAATTAAAATAAATACTCTCGTAATTTTCACAATAAATTATTAAAAGTATTGTCCTCCTAATTTGTGATATAATTTCATTCATAAATTTTGATTTTGATTTGAACTATTGAGTCGAACTAATAAAATTAATATTGAATTATTGACTTTAAGTTAAATTATAAAAGTATTTATGATATTATCTATTGAACTTCATTTTATAGGAAAAGTGCTAATGGGAAATTAAAAAAAATAAGATTTGTGTAAAAGGTTGACTTATTCTTTTTAGGATAAAAATTTTAAGAGTTAACCTTATTTATAATATAATTTGAGAATTATATTAAATTAAAATAATGGAGATAAGTATGTGTTTTAAGATATATAATGTCATTCAATTTGAAAATAATCTTAGGAACTAATTAATGAAATTGAGAAAAAACTATTTGTAATTGGAAAACGTTTATATAAATTTAAATATTAAATTTTACAAAATCTAAATATCTGATTTATAAAGTTTATCAATATTGCTTTATCAAAATATACTTTAATTGCAAAATAATAAAATAATAATTAATTAAACACACCTAATAATTTATTTTCTCTACTATTAGTCATTAGAAGATGTAGAACATTTTCTTAAATAATTTAAATTGCATATTATTCATAAATATTTTATAAATTATTTTTATTTATATATGATAGCTTCGCTTTATTAATTTTTAGGCTTATTTATAATCAAGATATAATGTAGATGATAAGATAATAAATATATTATTGATAAATAATATTATTCTTGTGTGTAAAACTCACTTACCTGAGTGTAAAATAATTATCTCGAAAAATTTAAAATTTAATTATTTAAACTTTAAAATAAAATCTATTTATCTTATAAATCAATATTATATATCATAAAACATTTTAAGATATGTGTATATTAAAGTATTTTAAGCATGTTTGTTTTATATTTTGTTTAATTAACAATTATATGAATCAGTTCATAACTTATTATACTTTATAAATATTTTTTGGATTATTATATTAAAAAGTGGTCCAGAAAAATGTAAAAATCTTTAAATAATATTTTGAGTATTCTATTTATATTTCTTATTTAGTTTATTATGTACATTTAATATTATTATAATCAATATCAGTTTTAATATATAAATTATATAAATATTTTAAAATAATAATAATTAAACTTATCAATATATAAAACACTTTACACTTTTATTTAAATTTGGTTAAACAAGAATTTTTTTTCAAATTAATGAAGATTTGGAGCTGCAAATGGGGGCAGAGGTACGAATATTTAGTTAAAATATTAATAATAATTTTGGAGGATGATTTAAAACAATAGAGTTAGGTCAATAGATTTCTTATAAAATGTTAAAATATATTTAACTCTATTATTAATACTTTATTTCATTTTATTCTAGTTTATATTTATTTGTTTAAGGTATATTTACATATAAATTTATAGATAATTTGGAAGTTTATTTAATTAAAATTATTTTTAAATATTTTTAAGTCATATTATCCAATAAATTATTTTTTTAATTATAATTATATTTACATATAAAATTAATGATAAATTTGTACTTTATGTTGGCTAAAATTTTAAATAAAATAATTATTATAGCATTTCCTTCCAGTTATGTATAAATTACTTAGATAAAATAATATTAAGTGACATCTGAACTTTAGCCTCTCCCATTAGAGAATCAAGAATTACTTTATCTATTTCATTAATTATTATTAAAAATATGTTATATTATATTTTTAAATACTATTTAATTAAAAAATGATAAATATTATATATTTATAAAATAATATATTTGCAATTGATTAGAATAATAAATAATTCTATATTGTATTTGTTACATATTCTTATATTGAAATTATGAGAATAATTTACATTAAAAATAATTAATTTTATAATTGAATATAAATTAAAATTAATTAATTTATTTATTTGATTATTTATTTTTTAATTAGGTTTAAATACCGACTTTTTGTAATTAAAGTTCTATAACTTATTTTCAAACCATGTAACTTAAAAGAAATTATATAATTTATATTTATTAATAAATATTAACCAAATTATTAAATAATTGTTTTAGTTTCTTTTACTATTAATATTTACTTATTTTTACAATTAAACTAAGATATTTAATCTGTATTATCTGAAAATATTGAGAATTCATTGAGAAATAAATCTCTATCATAGAGTTTATGTCCATCTATAATTTCTTATTTTGATTATTTAATTTATAATTTATTATACAAAGTTAATAAAATTTAATTTAATCATATTTTATTATAAAAGTTAATAAAAAAGGATATTTTTTAATTTAATTTAAATCTATAAAATTTTAGTAAAATTGTTTTTTTTACAAAAAATTGCGAAAGTAATTAATGTATTCTATTATTATGGTTGAAATATTATTGCTATTTAGTTTTAAAAATATATTAGCAGTTAGTTTAGCAAATATATTTTTCTTCATCACCATTTCAGTTTTCATTTTAGTTCAATTGTAAAATTTAAAGAGCTAATTTTATGATAATTTATCATAAAAGAAAAGCATTTCATAATCAATTACTACAATTAAAGATTATATTAATTTGTTTTAATATTATTGTGTTTTTACTCTCATTTTTATATTCAATTATAATTCCTATAGAAATGATAAGAAAGTATAGAAAATAGAAGTTTATTATAACAATATTTTTTTAGTTTCATAGTTCTAGTGAAAAAAGGGTATTATTAATTAGGGATATAATCTAATTCATTACAGAAACCGATAATATTAGTATTCTGAGTTTGAGTGGGTTATTTTAACTATGAACTTATTGCTGTTGCTATATTATTAAAATTTATTTCATAAATAAATAAAGCTAATATAATTAATTAAAATTTAATTCTAACACAAAAAATATACAATAAATTTTTATGAAATGTCATAGCTTATTAAATTAAATTTAAGCGTCAAATATTTTAAATTATAATATTAATTAAAAATTGTTTGTTTTTATAATTAAAATGGTTAAATTTATTTTGGTTTGACCTCTGTGGATTTTAAATTTATTTATAAATTCTCCAATTTTTTAATTGTTATGATCATATTTTTATTTCTTAATTTTATTTCATTCACCAACAAATTAAATTATATTAATTTTATTCATAATAATAATTGTAGAAATATATTTTATTTGAGAACATGATATAATTAATTTATTTTAAAATCTTGGCAAAAGCTATGAAAATTAAGGTAACTCTAAATTCTACTAAGTCCTGCAATCTCAGCTGAATTTTGTTATTGGATGTATTCTCAACTCATCCAAGGAATCGAGATATTTTTGTTATTAGCTAGCACCCATTAACAGTAAAAAGGTTTTCGCTTAAATAGAAGATGTAAACATATTTACTTACTATAGCAATAATAGTTATATAAAAGAATAATATTGCAAGGGTTTGGATACAATTTTATAAATATAATTGAAGGTAATTAATAATAAATTAATTCTAATATTATTTTCCTAAATTCAATGTAATCCTGCAATAAATATAAATACAAATGATTGAAACATCAAAAATATTAAATCCAAAAAATAAAAAAAATATTGGATTCTAAATATGGTTGTTTTGACTATTAATTTATTCTATGTTCAATAATGATTGATAAATTTTTATTATTTAATTTACTTTTATTTATTTGAATTTTTTTATTAATTTTATATTAATCATCTGAATGAGTAATACTTTAAAATTTGAATTTTATTATGAAACAATAGATAATATAATTATAAATTTAAATATTAATTTTGTAAATAATTAAGGAAGAAATATCTCGTTGAAAAAGTAAAAGATTCGATTTATTTTTTACTTTTTTTAATTTTAATAAGATCTAATATAATTAAAATAAATTGGTAAAATTTACTTCAATAGTACTTTTACTTTTTATTAATTATCATGAAAAACAAGGATATTTTAATTTATAAATTTGATGGAGGAATAAAAAACCAATGACTTCAATGTCATTATTATAAAATTTTCTATCAGTTCTAAGATTTGCTAATATAAAAGATTTTCTTTATAACTATAAAATGAAATTTCAATCATTTAATAAAAATTTTGCTCAATATAAATATAAAGTTTATTTTACAATTTCCTGTTTATTTATGAAAGTAAATATAAATAAAACATCAATTTTAAGAATAAATTTTTACTTTGTAATCCTTTTCTCAAGTTGAAACGATTTCTTTAATCATTCATTGAAGTTATATTGGAAATAAATATAGTTTAAATTAATATATTTATATTAATTTATTATGGGCTAATATGATTATCCTCTTTATTAAAAAATAAAATTGAGTTGTATGATTCTTAATTAAAAATATATATTATCTGCTATTACTATATATTAAACCAATAATAAGTCTAAACTATGAACTAAATGCTTTGAAGTTTTTACTATATTATTTGAATAGAATATAAAGAATTATGTGGCTAATTTCAGGGCTCTTAGAATTTTATTTTTTGATGCAGCCAACTTTAAAATATTTATAATAATTGAATTTAGAAATAATAATTAATTTAATTATATTATAATTCAAAATTTAAAAGAATACTATTGGTTTTAAAGAATTATGTTGAAGCTTGTCATTATATTTAATGAACAGCTTTTTATAATTTATATATAAATAAATTTAAATTTAATAATAATATTATAATAAAAATTTATAATAAAAATATTTAATAATATAATATATAATAACCGATAGTAAATTTTAATATAATAGTGTGAGATTGTTAAATATTTATAATTTAATTACAATTAAATATATATATTTTTATTCTTTCATTAATTAAAAAACATTGAGGTAACAAGTTAACTAATATGGTTAAATACACAAAAATATAAATGTAACTAAGTCAATAAAAAGGGGGGTCTAAGTTGGTGCAAAATTTTAAAAATCCCTAAGTCAATACAAGATATTTTCTTACTTTTCACCTATCTGATCATTCTATCCCATAAAAAGTTTCATAATAAATTAAAAATTACTTCTCATCTTCTAAATCGGACTCCTTCAAAAATATGACACTATATTTTTTTATAAAAAATCACATATTATTATTATTATTAAAACAGTATTTCTTACTTCGGCAATTATTTTATTTAAATAAAATAAATAAAATATATATTCATAATAAAATCTAATTATTCAATTAAGAACATATTATTGGCTAAAATTTTGATATTTAGCTTTAAATTAAATTTGCACCCTGATTTGTGTATTTCATACTGGCAATTAATCAAGCAAGACAATAAAAAAGATGTTCTTAATTTCCAATCTTCGTTCTTAATCGGATATTTAGATTTTATTATGAATATATATTTTATTATTTTTACTTAATAAAATATTTTCCCGACTATAAATACTATTTTAATAATAATATTTTATTTTTATAAAATATTAGTGTCATATGACTGAAGGAGCCATTCAGAAGATGAGAAGTAAATTTTGATAAATAATGAAACTTTTTAAAGAGGGTAGGATGATCAGATAGGTAAAAAATTTAAGAAAAATTATCATGCACCGACTTTGGATTTTGAAAATTTATTGCACCAACTAGACCCCCTCAAATAAAAATTAACATTTATAAATAATAATATATGTATATGCCTAATAAAAATTATTATTTGTTATAATTATAATAGAAATTTGTGTGATACTGTGAAGTTTTTTATTTATATCTCTTATTAACTATAATTAAAATAATTAAAATACAGCATAACTAAATTAGATAAGATATTAAAATATTTTTTAAAGTAAATGTAACTAAATCTAGATATTTATTAAAATTTGAAAAATTTGTAAGAAAATAAGATTAATAGATTACTTGATTTTATAATATGTCTTACATTTTATGAATTCATGATTTGTTGTAAATGTTTTAAAGTTTTTTATGAGCTAGTCACTTTAATAAAATTTTTTTCTGTTCAGCGTTTAGAATGAAATTCTACCATTTCTCACCCTACTTATTCTGTTGATAATTAATATTAAATCTTAGATTTATTATAGTTTTACAGAAATTTTTGCTATACTTTCGAATCTTCATTTTATTAATAAAACCCCTTTATATTATAATATATTATATTAAGTAACTTAAGAAAAATAAATTCTTTTATAAAATATCTAAATTATTATCTTCCTTTAGTCAATTAATGAGATATACTTCGACCTGCAAACTATGAAAAATAATGGATTAATTTAAGCAATTCAATTATTTAAAATTATTGATTTATTTAACTCTTTAAAATATTTGAAATAATCTTTCAAGATATTATAAATAAAATCTTTTGGTAATAATGAGTAAAATATTTTATAAAATATTTACTACCAGTAAATTTAAATATCAACAAATATGTTTGAAATATTATAATTTATGATATATTTTTTGGAAATTATAGAATTATAGCAAAAGATTAACAATATTAGAAATAATAAAAATGCCTTATCAGAATGTGCATTCAAAACCCCAAAACCCCTTAATGAGGTTTATAAGTGCTTTGATTTGTTGGGAATTTGTTTGGGGTTGGGGTTATTAATAGATTTTTATGTGAAATTTATAGTAAATGTATTTAATTTAATCACTCAAAATGCACTTTTGGATCATGTGAGAGTGGTCTGAAGTTTATCTTACTTAACCACAACTCTATCTACTCTATTGATATGTCTGATCTTGAGTTTGGTTTTATTATTATTGACTCTGCCATTTGCTTCATTGATTGAGACACTCTTGTTTTGTCAATAAATTGCTTTATTCTTTGCCTTGCATCCTTCTCGCACCTTGTAGAGTAGTAATCGTTGCGAGGCATATCGCACTCTATTATTATTGCTGCTAAAGCCCACACATCCTACTGTAAGTCTCCATCTCTCTTGTCTTCTCTTTCTGGATAATAACCTGGAGTTCCCATTACACTTCCAAGTCTTGATACTTCCACTCTTAAGGCTTTGTTGAAATCAATAATTGTTGCTGTTACTGATGAAAAGTTCAACATTATATTCTCAGCCTTGAGATCTCTGTGAACAATGCCTAACTTATGAAGCTATTTGATACCTTGTATAGCCTAGGTTGATATTAATGCAAGCTATCTATGATTTCTTTGATCAGTTATGAAATCTCTGAGTGTCATCTCAAAGTGGTAGTCTGAAAGCTACATGATCTTTGGCTAGGAGAACAGCATCTAGCTTTATTAAGTAGATAGATAGATAGATAATAACTTAAGGTAAAAAGCTTTATTAAGTATTTGCATTCTTTAAACTTGGCCTGAGTGAGTACTTAATACTCATTAGTAAACTCCATTTAATATTTATCATCACTAAGGAGATAGTTGAAAGGATATACCTTGTAAGCATACTGATGATCCTTAATAACTTTCTTGTCATAGGAGTCCTCCAAAATTAGGTAGCTTTAGAGAGAAGTATCTAAATCAATCTATGCTAGTACTGGAATTTTCTTGTATTATATCTTAATCATGATTTTAGTGACCTCTGATGCTAAGAGGTTGCGTGCAATCCTCACATACTCTGATTCGCTTGCTTGTTAAAGCTCAGCAGCTTAAAGAGGTTCCCTTGCTTTTCTTTTGTTGAGTGTCTTAATCTTCAACTTCTATCTCTTTCTTGTGGGCTTTTAAAAGATGCTTCTATAAGTCTCTTGTATGAGGGTACTGCTTATGGCACTCAAAGCAATCATACTTTCCATCAACTTTGTCATGCTTTAAGTATACAGTAGGCTTAGCTTCCTTATGGACCTTCATATGTCTGTACCAGCTTGATTTATGAGCAAAATCTCTCTCACATAGCTCACAAAAATAGACTTCAGCTTCTTCAGTTTGTATAGGAATTTCATTAATACCTTTCTCCTCCTCTCTGTCTCCCACACATTTGTTTGCCATTTATTTTCTATTATTAATTTCTATTTTAATAACAGAGACCTCAAGTGATAGCTCTGGTAGTTCCTTATGAGAGTTCATCTCACAGCTATCACACTTTTTATTGCTGCCAAAGGTTAGTCTCATTTAGTTCGATGGAAGTGCTGTTGTTTTTCTTAAAATGTTAGCGCTCATATTTAAATTTGAATTTAAAATTATAAAATGCCTCTATAACTGAGAGCTTATATGAGAGGTTTGCGGGCATACAAGTTTCAAGGGAAGTTTTAGAGTATTAGAGGAGAAAAATGAGCAGTAAGAGACGATCCAGCTCTAAATATGGGTGAGAAAGTAACCATTTTTACTATCAATAATAAGTTGATTACAGCACGTACCGATTTAGGAGGTGCACCTAATTAAGTACGTACTGCTTTAGGAGGTATTTTGTGATTTTATGATTAAAATTAGGGTGCTCCTAATTAAGTACTAGCTTTAATTAATGCTCCTAATTAAGTACTAGCATTTTATGAGCTGCTCCTAATTAAGTACGTACCAATTTAAATTTAAAAATATGGATCTACAACAGTAGAAATTGATATCTATCTCTCAAGTTTGAAACAAGTTCTCAAAACCTTCTCCATATCCTTCTTAGAGGTTGACCTCCTATATGATACCCATATTTAATAGTAAGTTTTACAGAGGTATATAATTGAAATCAATAAACTTAAATTTGAATATCATTTCTTAGATCTGTAAACAAGATGGAGTCAATGAATGATGCAATGAAAAGAGTGCAAGCACAAGAATTGATTCAAAGATTTAGAAGCAAGGAGGATTTGCATCGCTATCTGGTGCAGCAAGGTAATAAACTCATAGTTGCTAATCTTTATTATGTAGTTGGTTTGTTCCTGCCAACGATGGAAGGAACTAAAATTTCATTTCTAAGAGCGATACTCTGCGAAGAGAAGAAAGCTTTGAAAACTTAAAATGTGAAGTTTGCTGAGATTCCAAACTATCCAGAAATCTCTGTGACTAACTTATATGATGATGCTATGAATGACCCAGAGGTTCGCAGTACCTGCCTACTAAGAAGCAGTTGTCAAATAAACTACCTGAAAGAAACTATTTCTTTGGCATACTTGCAATAATCAAAGGTGATTACTTGAAAGAAATTATTCAAGAATCTCATAAGAAAAGGTACAGCATCTCTTCAGAAGATAAGGACAAACAAGGGATCAAGATAAGTGAGAGCTGGCTATCAGAGCTGCAGAAGCACCCTTATATTTCAAGTAAGATTTGTAGCTTAACTCTTTAGAAAAATCTGGTACTGGCATCTTCTTGATGAAGGAATAGAGCAAGCTTCACAGAGAGCGAAAGTAGCAGACAAAGTATGAAGTTAACAAGAGACTTTATTCAAATATTTAGCCTCCAGAGTCAATGAACATAGATGCTAGAGCTGGCAGCAAGCGAAGAAATTTAGGAGGAGGGAAGCAAGAAGTAGAAGAAAAGAAAGAGAAGCCAGCTCTCACGAAAGAGTTTTAAATGTGACTTAAATATTCATTAACTTAACTCTAAAACTTATTTATATACATTCACTCTCCCTTCTTTAGCACACTTTTATGCCAACTAATTATCAACTCTCTTAGCTGAACTTTTAATAAAGTCTACTGTATCGATAGGTAGGTCATGCATCAAGTGGGAGAGCAGCTGTCTCTTGTAATGGCCTTTTAATATACCCCTGTAGAACTCAATTCCATTAAACTATGGACTGTAAGGCACGTTGAACACTAGTGTTATTCTTAGTTGTTCATAGCTCTTCCTTGTTTCTTTAGTCTTATGAACTGAAAGATTATCAACGAATAGTATAATCTCTTATTCAGGGTACTTCTCTCTCAGCTGCTCTAAGAACTTAATATACTGCTCTGTCTTAATAGACGAGGATGAATAACATAAGTTTCTAAACCAGCATCCTCGCTAATACCTCCAAGAATTGCCATTGTTTATACCTTGACTTTCTAGTCATCATACTTCTATGTTGCTATGCCTCTTATACCAAGACTTCTAGATGAAAGTGTTGAATGTAAACACAGCCTCGTCAGCATGAATAAACTTAATATTATTCTATTAGGCTCTCTGCATTTAATTATAAATATAATTTAATTTGTTGTTGTAAAATGGCAGAGTGAAATCAATTACTCTCTTGATACGATTTACACCTTTGTAAGAGATACCGTTTCGTTTATAAATGTTTGCAACAGATTATGCAGAGATCTTCTAAATCAGGGAACTGGCGGTGAAACATAATAGCTCGTTAGTCGAAAGAGAAGTGAGCCCAATACTTCAAAGTTTTTTCATTAATAAGATAGTCAATATGCTTCTATAGAAACTTTGACTACCTCTTAGGCTAAGAATTTAGCTACTATTTCTTTAATTATAGTGCTATAAGACAGTGGGAACGAACAGTTGACGGACTTCGCTTTAAGAGCAGTGCAATAGACTTATAGTTCAGTACTGGTTTGACTTATTCACTATACATATCACTTCCATAACGCAGTTTAAACACTAAATCTATATACTCTTCATCATAAATAGACCCCAAAAGCTTGCTATTTTTGTCTCGCATTTAATTAATAACCCCAACCCCTAACAAATTCCCTTCAAATCAAAGCACTTATAAACCTCGTTAAGGGGTTTTGGGGTTTTGATTACGGCTCACAAATAATGTAAGTTACAAAAACATTTCTAAGAGTAATTCTTTTTAGATCTTGTACCTGGTAAGAGTGGTTTTGGCTCTAGAAGAAGACTTCACAAGAGGCTGCAACGAAGAGGTCAAGGAAGCATAATACTAATTTGAATACTGCGAAGTTCAATGTATTGGAAAAGATGAAACTAATTTTTAAGATTTCCATTTTTATTTGATTTAAATACTATTGTTATTATTGTTAATCTAAATGTTATAATACTCTATTTTCCAAAAAATATATCATAAATATTAAAGTAAAAGAATAGCAAACTATATATAAATAAGTAATTTGAGATTATATTTTTAATTATTTTTACCTTTGTGCTAATTTAAAAAAATTTAGTTTAATGATAGTGTTCTTGGAATTTATTTCAATACTTTTATGAAATACTAATTTTATAAAGCAATATAAAATAATAATTTTTATATAAAGAAAATTCGTAATTATTGATTATTTCATTTGAAATTGAGTTTTTAAACTGCCAATTATGAGTCTCTTCTATTTAAATATGCATGTATACAGTTTTGCATAACACAAAACTATTTTTCATTTGACTTTTCAATAATTTTTACATATTTTACTATAAATATAATATTATTAATTCTACTTTAAATTGTATCTTTGAGGAACAAATATATTTTTTAATTAATATAAAATATAATAAAATTTAATTAAACAAAACATAATTCAATTACAAATATTATTATTATAATAAAGATTATTAAAGAATGAATATTTATTGATAGAGAGTAGACGATATATTAAATAATTAAATTGAATTTTAATGATCATAATTGTAAAATATATTTTCAAATTAAAATTCTGATTTTTTCTCTCTTCGCTCTTTTTTAAAGAAAGATTTAATAACTATATTTTGATAAATTTAATAAATTAAAATTAAAATAATTATTAATTTTATTTGATATAAATTATAATATATTATCTTGCTAGTATTATTAATTTAATATTTTAAATGTATTTATTATATTATAAAAATTAGTTCATATATTTATAAAATAACTTTAATATTCCTCAAAATATATTATTTAGTTTACTCTTTATAAAATGCCTCCATATTCAACTATATAGCTTCGTTTTAATAAATATAAACATTTTTTAATAATAATTTAACAATTTTTATTTATATATTTAGAGTAATTAAAATATAAATAACTTATCAAGATAATTGCTAATAAACCTATGTAGCAACAAGTAGATCAGAAGAGATCACAGTAACAAATCAAGAGAATCGAGCCAAGATATTATAAAATAAATATCGCAAACACACACAAATCCTGACTAAAAAATGTTGAAAAAAGTGAGAATAACAAAGATTATAAAATATTCATAATTTAATGAGGTGATGCAACAATTATTTCTCTGAAATAGTCAAATTAAATGAGAAATGCATGAAAAATATGATTCTCATTCATAATAAAATTTCAATAAAACTATTCTAATAAGTTAGAATAAAAAACAAAACAATTGATTAAGAGGAATTAATTTCAAATTGTAATAATTTATACATATTTGTGGAAGATTATATAGTTTTTTGTCAATATTAAAATATACTACATTATAGTGAATATATTAGGCTTAATATTATTTTTAATATTTTATTTAACACTAAATCAAGAAAGGAATTTAGTAATAACATATCAAAGTAAATTTAAGTTGCAATATGTTAAGGTATAGTCATGAAGAGAAAAAATATAATAAAATCGTATAGAGTCCTTTAAGCTTCCATCCATGATATTGATGGTATACAAAGTGTAAATCAAAGCAGACTTTATAGAGTTATTTCTGAAAAATCTTAATAGTCCACACCTGTTGAGAGATTAGTCTGTACTTTCATATAAATCCATGACCACAAAAAAGTAAGTTCTTATTAGAAAAACTATAAAAACTTTTTAAAAAATATTCGAAAAGGAACCCTTTCTATAACAATTTTTACCTTTCAAAGAATTTCTATTTACACTTAATGTTAAGAATTTTTATAATTTCATTTAAATTTGCCTTTATTCCTTTGTTTTTAAGCCTCTTGAATTGACGCTGTATAGGATCATTTAACACATTAAAATGATAATTATAAATTATGAATGCTGAGTTGATATAAAACATCTAATCATTAAAAAAAAACTAACTAATCGTTAAATTTATTAAATTAAACTAAATTAGTATATAAAATATTTCTATACTAAATTTGATTAATTGAGAGAACTTTTAAAAAGTTAATACACTAAGTTTATTTAATAAAGTGTTTCTAATGATACACAAATATTTAGTTTAATTTCAAAAAGTCTTAAATATCTTATTCGCCATATTCAGATCAAAACTGTAGAATATAGATCTAGTCATTATTGCTACAGTGACTGAAATAGGCCTTGCTAGATAATGTGAGAATTTTTTGTAGCATCTGGATCTTTTGCTGATTCAGAAATCTTCATCAAGCTTTAATTGGAAAGATTAATTATTATTATATCGAAATTAAACAATATTTAATTCATTTATATTCTTATTATTTTTAATCTCTGAAGATTTTCAGATATTTTATATTGAAAACTATATAAATTTCAAATTATAAACTTTTTTTAAAAAAATATTGCTAATCTCTTTTATTTATACAAATAAATAATTAATATTCTTAATAAATATATAAATAATTTTAATAAAATTCTATTTAATTTTCTTCTATTTTAAAATTTTTATAATTAATTAATTAACAATTTGAAAAAAAAATAAATACCATAAATGAAAATAAATTATATGTATTATATCTTTTATTTTATGACAATCCCTAATATATTTAATGTAATAAATAAAAATCTCTATTATTTTATTTATTTCTATTCAATCAGTTAATAACTAAATATATCTAAATTCATAAATGTAAAATGTAAAACATTTAAATTTTTCAAAACAATTTTTTCAATAGTATCCCACAAAAAAGTAATCTTAAAGTATTCTCAATATGTAGTAGGCTTCATACATGATTTTGTCATTGTTTTTTTTATATAAAATTAATAATTTTAATAACTAAAGAAAATATATTTAATTTGAATTTGATTTATTAATAAACTAAATTTACATTTGTAGGATAATATAGTAAAAAATAAATGTTGATTCAGAAATTATATAAATTTATTATATATCAAACATTTTACAGAAAATAAAGACGATAAAATATTATAATTTTTTTAAAAAATAAGTACAATAAATTTATAAAAATCTAAAACTTTTATTTTTTAGTTATAAATATATTCAAATATTATTTGTTTTTGTGATTTTCATTTTTTTTAATAAATTAATTTTATCATGATTATTTAATATTTTTATTAGCAAATTTTGAAATAAATTTTAGATTATAGTTTTATGAAATGTAATTGATATTAAATTAAATTTCAGAGCAATAAATTTATTGATAATCTTATATCAAACATTATAATTTAGTTATGACTTAAAAATGAAAAGAAAAATTCTTTCAATAAATAATATAATTTTATTATTAAATAACAAAATGAATAATAAAGTTGTTTTGCAAAAGAAAAAAAAACTGGAGAAACTTTATATTTATATCTATGGTATTTTGAAATTTCCTACAATTTTGTTATTTTAAGATTTATCAATATTTATAATTATTATAAAATTAAATCTTATTTTTTATGTAATTTAATAAAATTGTTGATTTATTTCTGTTCTAAATGTATAAATAAACAAAATCTAAGCCATTTTTTTATTAAAACAAACTCATCATTTATTATATGAGTTAAGACCTGTTGAAAGTATATTTCAGCGATTGCTCCAAATAAGCATCATCGTTGTACTATAAACTTGACATTACTTAAATTACAGGGAGTTATCTTCTTTAAAAACCAGTCAAAATGGTATAATACATTCAAAGGATTGCAATACTAGCAAGACTATAATATTACGATACTATTTTATCGCTTCGTTTTAAGCTTTATGTTTTCGATTTTAATTATGACATTGAAAAAAAATCATTTTAACGTATCACAAAAATTGTATTATTACTTTATATTTTTTCGGGAAGAAACAAAATACTCCCACTAATAAAGAAATCCAGTTGGTTTTGAATTTTTTAATAGAATATTTATAATATTGTTAGAGTTATAAATCTTAACTTTCCTTTAATATAAATTTATTAATTTTTAAATTTTACAGTTTCTAAAATTAGATGTACTCCTCCAATTTAATTTTTAAATTTGCTTTTTTTAATTTTAGTTCAATTTAAAAGTTATAGTGGCTAAATTATTTTTAATTAAATTATCTAAATATCACATTGAATTTGAACATTCTGCAATATTTTAATATTAAAATAAAATAATTCTTTAAGAAATCATAAATATTACTTCATAATTTGATATTAATTCAATTTTTTTGATTATTTAATAAAAATGTGAAATAATTAAATTGTCTAAATTCTTGATACTCTTTTTAATTTCTAAAAACATTTATTAATATAAGCGAACCCCAAAAAAGTTAAAAAATAATAGTAAAGTACAATTCCAAAAAATATATATGAGATTATAAATCAATTTTTTGCTTTTAAAATTCACAATAATTATTTTAATTTATTTAAAAATATTCTTGTTTATTATAATTTCTTGAAAATCAAAATTAAGCTATGCATATTTTTAATATTTACTTTTTTTACATTTCTTTTTTCAAGTTATGATTTATAATATAATATATTTAGTTTTAATTTTAAACATTGTAGGAAAACATTCGATTTGTGAAAATGAATTAAAATTAAAAAATGTTTAATTATTAAATACATTCATTTATCTTTTTGGAATATGTCTCCAAACCTTGACAATATTATACTCTCTAGATAGCTCATAAAAAATGAGACGGTAGTTGTTATTGCTATAATGAATTTATCTCTCCTAAGCGAGAAAAGCCCATTTTATTAATAAAGTATAATCGAAATGAGAGGTTAATATAAATATAATACAAAAAGACAATAAATTCATTGTATATAAAATCAAAATTGAGAGATATAATACTAACTGTAAATACTTCAAATATTAATAATTTATAATTAAGTATTTAACTATTAATTATTTTATCATAAATGGGAATAATTACTTTTTTATTTTGTTTTCACTCCTCCGATTTGGGTGTTTATTTTCTATGAGTGAATTCGAGTTGTTGATCAAGATAAATTCAAAGTCATCTCTATGATATCTTCAGAATATCTTCATGATATCTTCTTTTTTTCATTTTTTGGAAATCTCTAATAACAATTATAATTATTCCTACAATCATAATTCTTGATGTAACTGGTATATTGAAAAACTAAATATATTCAAAATAAATTAGTTATGACTTTGAAAGGTACAATATATCAAAAAAAGCGCGTTAGTAGGTGTAGAAAATATTAATCAAAATTTATCAAATTTAAGGGAGTAGGTTTCATAATAAAATTTATTAATATAACTCAAAGATAAAGTATACTATATAGTTGATTCAAAAGCTCATTTTATAAAACAAAATTTAGTTAAGAATTGGATATTAGTCACACTAGTAATTTAGGGGAAATAAGATAATTATATTGTGTCAGAATAGGGTTTATATATAAACAATAGAAGTTAATTAAAAAAAACTGTAAATTAGAGAATTAAGGGAGTATATTATAAGAAAATATTAAAAAGTATAAACAAAAAACAAGAAGTCAATATAAGATATAGGAAATTGCAATTATGTAGTATGAACACTAATAACTTGTCTGATAACCAATATATTTAATATCACATTCATCAACAACTCGAATTCACTCATAGAAAATAAACCCAAATCGGAGGAGTGGAACAAATAAAAAAGTAATTATTCCATTTATGATAAAATAATTAATAGTTAATTAATTATAAATTATTAATATTTGAAGTATTTACAGTTAGTATTATATCTCTCAATTTTGATTTTATATACAATGAATTTATTGTCTTTTTGTATTATATTTATATTAACCTCTCATTTCGATTATACTTTATTAATACTATTTTTGGGAGTTAGCTCAAAATCAAAATATCTCGCATCCTGGGATATCTTTTGAATATTTCGAATATTAAAGTCCAGTTAAAATTACTAGATCTACCGTAGAATCGATCTAGACTTAAATTTTGAGTCACTTTGGATTTGATAACTGCCATGATTTTATTTAATTAATTTAATTTTGATTCATTTTCTCATATCGAATGTATTCCTACAATATTAATAATATGTTTAGTCAAATAAAATTAAGTATCTTAATTATCTTTATTAAATTTTAAGTAAAAATGAATGATATTAAAGACCAGGACCTTTGATATAAAAAATAAATCTACTACTTTTTAGTAGAATACGAAATAAGTTTTTTCTAATTAATGTTTTATAATTTGATATCATGAGTGAAGAAATTTCTTAAGGCAAAGAAATCATAATTTAAAAAATTTAACTTTTGCTTATATACTATTATTTGATGGTAATTTCTAGATGAAAATAGGCAGCTTAATTTAATTTAATAAAATGATATCTGGTTTTTAGAGATATTAACCCATTTTTCTTTCTTTTGTTAGTTTTATCCACTGATTTTCAAGTTTTTATTGATAAAAAATATTGTTGTAGTTGCCTAGCATAACTAAGTTGCTGACTGAATTTCTAAAGTCAATATATAGTTGCCTTGTCCTTAATAACCAATAAGTTGTGAGTTCACACTACTGCCTATAATGCTGAAAGTAAATATAATAGCAAAAAATAAAAGTTTTTTGTCTTGCTGTATTACAGTAACTTAAAAAGAATATAATCTCAAATAGTACATATTACATAAATCATTCTTTTTTTTATTTAAAGTTATGTTCATTACTTCTTAAAACATTAAACATTCTTTTTATATCATTATTAATATGTAAGCCACTTTAGCTCTAAATATTAAGCTTCTTAAGAAAAATAAAAATAATTAGAGATTTTTATTTTGTCAATAATTCTCTCAAACATAAATCAAAAAAACAGTTTATAATATTCATTCTTTATAATAGCAAATGAAAATATACTTAGTTTCTAGGTTTTTAAAGTAATATCAAGAAATTTAAATTACATATTATAATGCTTTGAAAACTGACAAATATAAAATTGATAAAATTTATTAAAATTATGATAATATCAATTAAAGTTATATTACTAAAATACTAAATACTAACTTTATTAAACGATCTTGATGTGAAAATTTTGATTAAAGCCTATTTTAAATAATTAATAAGTTTAATAAAGCTTAAGTTTTAATGCACTATCGCAATCCTCTTCTGTTCTTCTTTGTTTGTTTGCTATTATAATTTAAAATTCAGACTAATGTCACTGGGACTAATTTCTTTTAATTTTATTTGCTATAATTTAATACTAAAATAATCCTTTAATAATTAGCCTTAAATTTAAAATTCTTAATAATTTTTAATATATTGTATGATTTAATTAATTCAAATATAATTTAATTACAAATATTTATAAATATATAATTAAACACAATATTTTATAAATATAAGTTTATGAAAATATAAATTATTCAATTTAATATTCTAGATCCAAATAATAAAATTACACTTTAATTATATAAATTTTATAATTTTTTCTCATCGGGTTTTTTAAAGATAAATTAGAATACTTTTATATTTTTTAAATAATGAAATACATAATTATATATATATTAAATATAATTAATATTTATGTATACCAAGCATTATTAATTAAATAATTAAATTATTAATACTATGAAAGTAGCTTATATTTTTATAAATCAACTTAATTAATCCTTAAAAGATATAATTTAATATTCTTTTTTTTTAAGTACAGATTTACATATTGAAATATATTTAAATTAATTAAAATATATATATTCGATAATTATAAGCATAAATTAATCTATGATTTAGCTAAAAAATATCAAACTATACCTCATGATAAAGAAAACTATCATAGCACTTCCAGTCGAATTCTAGTTCTTAAGAGACATACTAAAAAATTCTGACTGAAGTAATATCTTATCGTACAATTTTGGAGATGTTTTTGGGGAAATTAAAACAGTTTTTTTTGTCAATTTTAAATTTAGCAAATTAATGTTAAGATATTATACTTTAATTTATATTCTGTAATTCGTGTGTAAAATCCTAAACTAAGCCAGAAATTTCTTGAGACTAGTGAATTTAATATGCAATCCATGAGATTGAAGTCGTGATTTTAAAAATTAATTTTCTTTCCTGTTCTGTTCCATCCATGATAATGATGCTCTATTTCTTGGAAAACAAAGCTTTAATAGTTGCGTTTATTTAGTAATGGGGAGACTTTTAAAAGTCCCTCAGTCGTAGAGAATTTTGTCTCTATCTGATCGATCAAATCATACAATTATAATTTGAAAAGTAAGTTCATTTTATTATTTTGAATAATCCTTAAGAAAATATTGAAGGTAGCATCCATATTACTAGAAGTTTAAACTTCCATAGATTCACATATTTAACACCTAATATTATGTGTTCTGACCAAGACCCATCCCCCCTCAACCGAGACCCCCCCCCTCACTTTATTGTAATTTTTTGATAAACTTATTTTTTACCAAAAATAAATTTCTTGCCCTGCAGGCCGCTATTACCATTATAGATATAACTTGATACGTTTCTCTACGTCCGCCAACCTTTTTGAAAACAATCTCCCATTGGGAAATAATTATAATAACATTCCTTTTTACTTTCATTAGTAATAATATGATTTTAATTGACACACAATAATATTATAAAAATTTCTTATAACTTAAATTACTTCCATTTGACTATATATTAAGAATTAAAATAATAATTTTCCAAATAATTTTACATATCTTTATTTCTTTATAAATACTTTTAATATTATTTTTACTTTATTTAATTAATTATTTGTAAAATCCTTTTTGTATTCATTAATGTATTTAAATTGTAATCTAAAATAAAAGAAATTATTTAGAACTTTCCCAAATCTAAGTTTGTCCAAAAAGGATTTTACAAATAATTAATTAAATAAAGTAAAAATAATATTAAAAGTATTTATAAAGAAATAAAGATATGTAAAATTATTTGGAAAATTATTATTTTAATTCTTAATATATAGTCAAATGGAAGTAATTTAAGTTATAAGAAATTTTTATAATATTATTGTGTGTCAATTAAAATCATATTATTACTAATGAAAGTAAAAAGGAATGTTATTATAATTATTTCCCTATGGGAGATTGTTTTCAAAAAGGATGACGGACGTAGAGAAACGTATCAAGTTATATCTATAATGGTAATAGCGGCCCGCAGGGCAAGAAATTTATTTTGAGTAAAAAATAAGTTTATCAAAAAATTACAATAAAGTGAGGGGGGGTCTCGGCTGAGGGGGGAGGGAGGGTGTAGGAGGGGGGGTCTCAGTCAGAACAATTATGGTTACCAAGATATTCTAAAAGTTTATAGAAATCTAATCATCTTGCTACTTATTGTTTCACAGTGTAAGCTTCTTTAGCATATAAGTATGAGCTTCAATTTTTATAATAAATCTATTTAATATTCAATTAGTTTTAGTTATCCACTTCACATGAAATATTAGCTTTTCTTTAAATTTACTAAATAAATTAAAAATACAAATTATTTACTATTCAATTTTTAATTGCTTATGAGTATGATATTTTTATGAATAAATAAGTCATGAAATATTTGGTTTAATCTTTCAAAAAGACTTCAATTTTCATATTTCCTTTATACATCTCGAGACTAATTAATGAATAATCGAACCATTTGTGTTACTGTGGTAGAAATAGGCCTTGATAGAAATTTTTACGACTTTTTAATGGCACCGAGAGTTTTTTCAGATGTGAAAATCTATAGAAAAATTGTTTTGTATAGATAAATTGCTAAATTCAAAAAAAACGTATTCGTATATATTCTTATAGAATAATAATATTATGGAAATATTTGCATAATTTTGAATATAACTTCAATAATCTATACAAATATACTATTTTTTCAAGAGTTCAAAATGAAATAATCTACTTTAGATAAGTTTAAGGCTCTATATGATCATTTCTTCTCGTAGATTCACAAATGCAATATTATAAAATAATATATAATAAAAATTGTGAAGTAATTATGAATAAAATAACAAACTAATCAGATTTAAATATAAATTTTGAGTTTATAAATTGATTAATAAATATGTGTATTTAAACTTAATTATTTTGTTAAATAAGTTCACTATTCTAAATAACATTAAATCAAATTTTTATTGAAGTAATCTCTCACAATGGTTGTTACTTTTCTGAAATTTCTTATTATAATTATTATTAAAAATAAATTATGTTATTAATTGAAATTATATAATTAATTTGTATTCATTTAATTATATTTTAATTTAAATTATAAAGTAAATTATAATGTAATAATAAGAAAATCTTACGAATATATTTATTTCACAAAATATATAATTTAAAATTTATATAATAGCATTTATAAAGAATATTAAATACTTTAATCAATATATTTAACTATAACACAATCATCGTTTTATCAAACAATTTATCATTTTAAATAAAATTTATACTTTAGAATTTAATAAAAAATATATACAAAAATAATTAATATTTGCTTTGTATAAATAAAACATAAATTATATTTAATTAAAAATTTGATATGTTTAATTAGAATAACAATTTAATTTCATAATAAAATTCTATTCCATTGAATACACGTCAATGCAGGGTAACTATCATTTTTATATTAAATATCATTTTTTGGTTAATTTTTTATTAAATAAGTAGGTTGACATATTCTAGATTTAAAAAAAATTGCACCAATACAATGATTGTAAATCATATATGTAAATTAAATATAAATAAATTTTAAATATACATTAATTTAATTTATAAAATGCTAGCATTAATTTTCTCCTAAAATTATGTAGAGAATTATTACTTCTTTAAATTTACAATTTCTATAATTAAATCAATTTTATTCCTAATCATTAATTTTTCAAGTTTCGTTATTATGAGAAATATCAAATTTTTTAATTTTCATAAGATTTATTTTTTCTATTAATAAAAATATCATTTATTCCTAATATAATTGTATAAATAATCAAAAACTATATTTTAAATAAATTTAAATTTATGCAGTACATTTAAAATTAATAAAATTAGTTAAATTATTGGGAGTTTATTTCGACAAAACTAGTTTATATAGTTTTTTTTAAATAAAAAAATATGAAAAATAGCTGAAATTTTACATTGTCGATATTAATTTATAGCATCTCTAAAACTTGATATTTCGATTTTATTTCTTGTCATTATAACAAAATAAACCAATCATCAAGAATATAAATTTTATATCTTTTAAGGAAGAAAATAGAATGGTTCCATAAATATTAAAGATGGTTTGCTTTGAATTCCAATACATTAAATATAGTCAAGGTTATAAAATATAATTACTTTTATTAGTTATATTTTTATTAATTCATAAATTTAACAATTTATAAATATTATTATATTCCAGCAAAAAATAATTTCAGAATTTGCTTTAATATTATTTATTTCTTTTTAATAGTTATTGTGAATAATTTAATATTATAAAGTTAGTAGATATATTTGTTTTAAAGTAAATTTCTGAACTTAATATTCAACGATAGCTTTTATATTTTATGAAGTATTTCTTTAAAAAGTCATAAATATTATTTTATAAATTATTATTTAGGCTTTTATATATTTATAAAAATATTTAATTGCTTAATTATATTTTTAATATAAAGCTTTATATTTTTTATCTTTTCTAATAAACAATCTTATTTAAAAGCTAAAAATTAAAATTATTAAAAGAAAATAAATACGAATGTACAGAATATTTGTATTAAAAGCATTTATAACAAATTGCTTTAATAATTAATTATGTTTATTTTATTAAATTATTATAAAATATTTATTATACATATTTTATTATTAAATTACAAGAAAATTATTTATAATATTTTAAAATTCATTAATGCTTTAAATTTTTATTTTGGAGACTGTATATTTAAGTTTATTATAATTTGGGTTTTCATCATATATTAAAAAATCAAATTCGAGCACAGGAAAAGTCTAGTACTTACTATTTATTTACTTTTTATTTCAAGGCATTGGAGAATCAATACAAAATATTTAGTTTTTTTAATTGTATTTGAAAAAAAAAGAAAATTAATAAAAAATTAATAATAAATATTTTAGGATTTATTGTTAATAATAATTATTTCTTACATCATTTATATAAATAAAATAAATCTTTACAAATTTTCAATCAAAATTATTTAAAAAATACAATTTGTTCGTTCATTTAGCCACATATATCTATTCAGAATATATTCCCAATAATTATATGCTTTTTAATAATACCTTTCATTTACTTAAACTCTAGACAATTAAATAATACCTAATCAAACTCTATTTATCTAGCTAAATTTTATTTTTTAAGTTTAATAAATTTATGCTTTGAATTTTATAATTTAAACTTATCAGCCTAAAATTTTATATGCTATGGAACTAATAAAATGACCCTAATATCCCTAGATAAGTGGCAAATATGAATATCATAAAAGGTAAGATATTATACATTAATAGTTATTTAATGAAAAAAACTTCTATCATTAAATTATCTTTTTCTGATTAAGAATAATTTTATTATGATTTATGTTTAAAGTTATCTTTCTCATTCTTGATTTTCCCAAAAATTTCTTTTACTAATATAAAAAGGAATTCTAAAGATTTTATCATTTTAGTTAAGTTTTTTTTTAAAGTTATAATAAATCTTTATTAAATTTAGTAAATCTTGATAAATTTTTAGAAAAATTAATCATAATATTTTTAAATTATAATCTTTTTTAAAGCATGAAATCGGTGAATTGTGTTGGGTTAAAATAATTCGTAATGAGTTATATTTACAATATATTAAGTTTAATAAAAATTAAATTAATTTAAAATTGAATTATTGTATTTAAATATTTTAAATATTTTAACAATCATCTTATAACAATAAATATTTATCATTAGTATTTTTTATATTTGTATAAAATGATATATATAAATATTTATAATATTTTTTTTAGGCAGAATAAACTTAAATTTTATATAAAAACATTATTTTATTTATTTATAAGAGTAATTATTTTCGTATAAACTGTCATCAAGGTTAAACAAATTAATTTTTATTAGTAATTCTTATTTAAAATAATATTATTTTGGCTAAAGCGATATTGTAAACTAAATTAAATTTTCATTATTTACAATATTATTATAATTGAAATTATAATAATATAAATATTATATAAGAATTATTGATATCTTATTAAAATCACAAAAAAATATATCTCCGTTCATTGAATTATATTAAATGATTATATTATAACTCCATTATAATTAAATTTTTATTAAATATTTAATTTTATAACAAAATATAAGAACATGAAATGTAGGTGAAAGTGTTTTACTTTTTGTATAATATGATTAGATAATATTAAACTATAATGAAATTCCTCTCTTTCATTTTCTTGAGAAGTTGATACATGTTATTTTGTATGATAAGAATAATTAAAAATTCAATACTATAATGTATTAAAAATTTAATCACTATAAATTCTGACTGAATAAATTTTATTCTCAATTAGTTATCTAATTTATTTTATCACAATCAAAACCCCAAAATCATTTAATAAGTTTATTTGTGTTTTAATTTATGGGAGAAATATTTGGGTTTGAAATTCTTTTTATTGATTTCAATTTTTATGTTATACTTAATGTTATTTACTATTTTCATGGTTAACATTTAATTCTTTTTAAACTTTATCATCTATGTGCCTTTATAAATGTTATGTAAAAATAAATCAATTAAGAAAATTTGGAAGATTGCACATTTATTGTTCGCTATACTTAATTAGTTAAACTATCGAAATTTTATGAAAACTACTTCTTTTATTTTCTTGAAATTCCATTTTTTGAAATGCTTTGGTACCAATATAGTAATAATAATTTGGTACATGGTACCAAATGAGTTTTTAACGAGATTGTAACTTTTCCTTTTAAAACTCATTAAATAAAAACTAGGAACTAATTAAGTTTTTGTACCAATTGGTACCAATTAATAATAAGCTATTTTGGTACCAGTGATAATTATATTTAAACAAATTTAGTACTCATTTAATATTTGAAATCTATCTCTGAATATTATCACAGTTTTCACCAGCTTTCACCATTTCTTTTAATAGGATTAATCTCCTATAAGATACTAATATTTAATAGGTCTGAAAAATTATCATGATTAATTATTGAATACCATTTATCTTCTTCCTTTTTACCTGTTTCACCAATTTTAACAATCATAATGATCCCTATGTCTCTAAGTCAACAACTTTTAAATAACTGAAACTTCACAGTCAGTATACTACTTTCCCTTTGCCATCGTTGTGTATAATGAGAGAACTAAACTTATACCAGGTCACTTGTTATTCACACAACCTTCTATCTATGTCCCTACACAAATTTCTAAATTTGTCCTGTAGGCTGGAAGTATCCTAAAAAATAGCATTAATTATTCATAAATTAAGTGATAAATATAATTTTAATTTAAGATAAGTATATTTATTATTAAGTTTTGATCTGAACAGTAGTAAATTATCAGATAATCTTTTAATGCATACTGATAAATTATTGAGACTAGTTGCCAGATGAAAAGATATTACTCTTGACGAAAGCTTATTTAAAGTGAGGAAAATTTGTTTTATAAAGTGTCTATTTTTTTAATATAATACATTCTATTTTATATTTGTTTCGATACTTAATAAATACATTTTTATAAATAACATCATATAAAATAATTGTCTGTTATAAATAAATAGTATTCTTTCTTTTTTAAAAGATTCTAAAATTTGTATATTATTTATAATATTTCAATTTTTAATTATAATTAACAGTTAATTAATTAATTAATTAATTACAAAACATAAAAATATTATTATTGTAAATAAGAATTTCTTAATACAAATAATTAATAATATGACTTATTCCTTAACTTTATTTAATCCTTTTAATATATAATATTTATAAGTAATGATATTTTAAAAGATAAAGAGAAAAAGCAAAGCATTTAAGCTTAATACTATTTTTTATTTCAAATATAAGAACTGTCAAAATATTGAATTTTTAATTAGATAAAAAAATACTAAAATATCCGAAGCAGTTATATAAAGTAAAGGAGTTAAAGAATTGAAAAAATTATATAATATAAAAAAAATTTTATATTATATTATTTACATATATTATTGATGATGGACTGTATTTAACCTTTTAATCTTGAGTCTCATATTTTAAGTGAATTTTATTAATAAGGAAGACTGATGAGATTTGACGAAGAAAAAAAACAAAATAAATTAAGGAATTAATATTAAATTACTAATTAATATTTTAAATGAGCTATGATACTATTTTTTAATTATTAAAATTATTCATAAAATATATAATTATTAATATAATAATTAAAATTATAAAAATAATTAGAATGACAAAGTTTAATTTGTTGTACGATTTTATATATTTTTTTATAGAATGTCGATATAATTTACGTAAATTATATTCTAATTATTATTTCGTCTTTTCTTAAAACCTTTTTGTTATTAAATAATTGTTCATAGTCTTAATGTAAAAAAGAAGGAACAAAATTTGCAACGATAGATTATTAATTTCATTTTAAGCTGTTTTTTTAGATTAAAAAAGTGAATTTTGAATGATAAGGTTTGAAAAAATGAGATTTAAATTTCTTTCAAAAACGACAAGGTTAAAATTTGGGGGGGAAGTTTCCTGCACTGGTTTATGATTTAAAAAAAATTTAGGGAAGTTTCCTGCACTTTTTTTTAATTTTTTTTAAAATTAAATTAATCTTTTTAATGACTATCAACCAAATTCAGGACTAATTTCATTGTTATAATTATACTTTAATTTATTAATCAATAGTCAATTTCTATCTTCGGATTCCAAAAACTTGACATTTTTCATCTGATATTTGAAGGTTCTGTAACATACATATTATATTGCTTTACTATAGTAATTCCAAATATTATATCATATTGTTAATGTAATTCTGATTCAATTTATCTTGTTCTTACCATGCCTATATAATGTTAGACTATATTTTCTTAAGGTATTTAAATGATGAAAAATATGCTCTTAATATTTAATGTGTCATAAAATTATTAACTTTGTTTATTTATGTAAAATTTATTAAATTTAACATATAGAAAAAAACAGTGCAGGAAACCTCCCCCCCCTAAAGTTTTAATCATAATTTTTGTATTTTTTTAGCTTGAATTCTTTCGATATACAGTTAAAGAGGAATTGTTATAGTATTTATAAATGCTTCCTCAGACTTAAATTTGATAACTAATGCTTATAATATATTAATTCGATTAATATTTAGTAAAACTTTTGATAAAAAATAAGAGGAAAATTTGTTTTAAAACATTTAGCTCATCACTATATTAAGATATACATCATCAAACTAGATTAAAAGTCCTAATCTTCAAAAAACTATTTTGTATTCAAAGATAAGGCTTCCTTACTATGGAAATGTCCTTAAATAAAATGAAAGATAATGATAATAAGAAAGAAACTTTTTGCCCTTCAGTTAAGAAATTATGAATACTGCAAGAAAGCTAAGAAAACTATTAATTGGAAAGTTACACTGAAACATTTTTTCAAATGTAAAGCGCAAATTCTTTAGATAGCCTTGAGAATAAAGTCTTTATAATAATATCCTAGAATTTAGTTTAGAGTCTTTATTATATATTAAGCGATTTATATCTTCAGGAATTTACTAATCTCCATTTGAATTTAAGGGGGAAGGTCGATATCTGAACCGAATTATTTTTTATAGTGCAAATAATTTGCCTTAGTTGTTCCAGGTAAAATTAGATTCGGAGAACTCGAAGAAACTATTTTAAATTACGAGAGATTATTTAATAGTGTCGAGGGCACAAATATTGAGTATAAATTTTATAGTAAAACTGCATTTAATTTCATTAGGTTTTAAATAATTTTTTCCTTTAATGTTTACAATTTTAAACAATATAACAAACTCAAATTCTTGTTCATTAATTATATAACAAAAATAAATTACTTGAATATTAAATTTATAATAAATATAAGTATTTTGATATAATGATATGTGAAAAATAGCTAATTAACAAGAAATTTGAGTTAGTTATATTGTTTAAAATTGTAAACATTAAAAGAAAAAATTATTTAAAACCTAATAAAATCAAATGCTTTTATATGATAAAACTTATACTCAATATTTGTGCTTTCGACACTATAAATAAATTTCTTGTAATTTAAAATAGTTTCTTCGAGTTCTCCGACCCTAATTATAAACAAAGCTGTACGCCAAATTATTAAATATAAAAATAACTTATATTGTCGCTTTTGTTCAGATATCGCACCCCCTTAAATTTTCTCTATTTACATTCATAATAAATTTTATTTAATTATTTTTAATAATAATTTTTGTATTAAAAGTAGAATTACTTTTATTCTTTCAGAAAAATTAAAATAATTATTCTTATGAATCTAAAGTATTCTATTTCAATTAGTTTATTTACAATATTTTTATTGATTTTATTGTAATAATCATTAATGTATTATCTAAAATTAAATGCTTTAATATATTAATTTAGGCAATTTTCCATCATCATTTTATCAATATAAAATTAATAATTTATTTATAATAACCAATATTTTTATAAATTAATTTAGGAAGCATTATATTTGACAATTATAATTATGAATATAGTTAAATAAAATAATAAAATAATTGTTTTAATAAATGGTGTAAATAATTCATGCTATAAATAATGAACCTTTTCAAATCAGTAACTTATAATTTAATCTAAATCTATAATTTGAGTCGAGTAATTTAAATTAGCTTTAATTTATTGAAAAATCTTCTATATAAATAAATTATTTATAGATAACTTTAATTGTAATGAAGTATGTAAATAACTTTAATAGCAAATTATATTATAATAAAATTTTTCTATAAAATATTTATATATAATGATATTGCATATTTTTATTAAGGCTATTGATATATCCAATGAAATGATCCAAAATTTTAATATTTATTAATTTATTTAAATAATAATATATAATTTATATAATTCTGAAAAAGTAATTAAAATATTTTACTGAGAAAATGTTATATTATGCTTGCTTTAATATCTTAACTTCTGAGTTATATTATATTTAAATTCTTTTCTATTTATTTTAATTATTAAATTAATCAAGAAATTAAAATTATAGGATAATTTATGATATAAATTATATTTATTTTTAAATTAATAAAAAGTAAAGTCATATAATTAAGATTTATTTTTTAAATAAATTATTAATTAATTTTAAACAATATCGTCTAATACTTCAACCTCGGTATTAATTCTGATCATTGATCAAGGCTTTCACACTCTGTTAAATATAATCTTTTTTAGATAAGTGCATGGTTTTCACAGAAATTCCATAACCATTAGTAATTAGAAATATATCAATTTTAAGATTATTTAAGTAATTTATTTTCTAATTTTTTTATTTAATATTCTCTAGCAATGAATGAATTGTTTAGGCATAAGAATCATAATTTAATGAGAAATATTTTATTAGTAAATAAATACTATTCTTTTTGTTAATATATAAATATTAATTTGGAGACTTAAATAATAATATTAATTTAGTTAAAAAATTTCAATGATAGCATCTTTAGTTGTAGTTACTTTATTAATTTAATTGCTTACTGATCTTCTAAAAGTCATCATCTAAATGATTTGTACATGATATTCTCAAAGCTGTTTGAAATAAAAATTGCCCTCTATTATAGATTATTTATTGCTGTAAACATTAATTTATTCAGAGATATATTTCATAATGTAAAGATATTGCAATCATTATTATTATTATATTAATTTGAAAATTATTTTCAATTGCTTTTAACTACATTTTTCATATTTTATTTCATTTAATCTATAAACCATCCTTAGCTAAAAAATAGCATCCTTTTTAAGAGATTTAATTTATAATTTGTCTCTTTTTACAGAAGATAAATAGTATAATATTAATTGAAAATATATTTAGGCTTTAAGTTTATTTAGATATATCAAGAAATTTAAATTTACATAATAATGCTTTAAATTATCAAATAAACTCTGATAATATTATTATTGAAATGTATTTACTTTTCCTTAATTATCAATTTCATAAAACTAAATAGAAGAGAGAATTAAGATTACAGACTATTCTCAGTTAGAGATTATTTCTATAAATTTTTATATTTTGCTTTTAATCCGATGACTCTATTTCCTTAAAGGTTCTTTTTTAACTCAAAGTCAATTTTTCATTAGGCTTTTCACTTCATATAATAATATAAATTTATAATCCTTTAAAATGATATTTTTTTATTAAATATGGACTTTATCTAATATTAATATTAATTTAATAGATTAAACATAATATAATCAAAATATTTATATTATTATAAAAACTTATTGAGAAGGTTTATTATTTAATTACTAATTTAATAAAAACTTTAATTTTTTTCATTCAAAGTCTTTAGCCATCTAAGAGGAATTTATTTTTTAAATTTATAATAAATATATTTAATATAATTTCAATTATGCATCCTCTAATATATCTTTTCTATAAAATGTTTTAATTATATAATACGATTAAAATATCAGACATATTTAAAATAATTTTAATATTCTTTTAATAGAAATGATTAAACATTTTATCTAAAATCCTTCATCTATTTATTTAAAAGTAAAGCTTGCTCCTAATCAAAAGCTTGGCTATTTAAAATTATTATTGACGAGCAGAAGTATTCTGGTTATTAAGAGCCAAGTGCAATAACCAAAGTATGTTTACTTAAGTGATAAATTCACTAAATCTTAGAAGGCTCTTTACAAAGTTGAGAAAATATAAAGATTATTCACTGAAGGTTATTAATTTCATTTTAATGAGAAAAAAAACATAAAAAAATAAAGCCAATGAAAAAAAACAAATTTAAATACAATAATTAAGATTTAACAACTAGCCACTAACAAAATAGATAAAATCTTAATCATAGATGGTAATTTTGAAAATATGTTCTGTAATATTAATATTCATTACTCCATAATTAATTAAATTAAATTTAGAAGTTAGGATTCAGAGTAGATAAGTGGTAATTCGTGAGATTGAGTCATGAAGAAGGAAAACTTTGATAAGACTATTTCTTTACTATTTTGCTTCTATTCATGATTAAAATTCTTTACAATTTGTTTAAATAACACTAAAAGTTTTCCTTTATAAAAATGCTGAAACTCTTAAAAATCTCGAGGCTGTTGAGAATTATTTTCATTTCTTTCAACAAAAACTGACTATTAAAATAAGCATTTTTTTATAATTAAATTTGTTCTTTAAGTAAGTTTAGAGAAGAGTCATTACTCCATCTTGATTATAAAATTTCGGTAGAATTACTATTAAACTCATAATAATAAAATTTAATTAAAAATGTTTTAGGAAGTGGGTTTATTTGATTTGAAAATCAATGGGAAATGGTGCCCAATATGCAATCAGGTAGATTGCATGGAAAATAGCTACAGAACTCTGAGAGCTTTGATGAAACTATGCAAGAACTTCAAGAATACGTTGAGTTCGGAGTCTATGATGGAGTAAGCTCCATTGATAGCGAAGAAGAAGATAAGTAGATTGAAAAACACGTACTCATTTTCTACAGAGAAAGAGTACTTAAGACAGTTGTGGGCTCTCAAGAATTCATTATTTTTATTGAATTGTTAAAGAATTAATTGAAATAGAATCAGTGATGAGACAATCAGAGAGATTGAACGATCAGATGATTTAAATAATATTAAAAGGGCTTGACCCTTATATGCTTTAAAGCTTATTGATCGGGGGTCCCCTGAGACCTCAATGAGATCAAAATATTATTATTATTATTATTATTAAACTCATAAATTAAAAAATTTCTAGAAC
Organism: Oxytricha trifallax; assembly: GCA_000711775.1. NCBI lineage: Eukaryota > Ciliophora > Spirotrichea > Sporadotrichida > Oxytrichidae > Oxytricha > Oxytricha trifallax. The sequence goes on along the minus strand of ARYC01000279.1, from coordinate 6,711 downwards.
ATCTTTTAAGCTTACCTTTATTCTTTAAGATAATAAAATAATATAATCGCCTAGAATCTAATTATTTAGAAATGTTTGCTTCATTAAGTACATAAGAAAGATTTTAATTTGTTCTATTTGTATTATATCTAAAAAATCTTATTTAACAAGTATTATTTACTAATTGATTATTATAAGCTAATCGTGAAATTTATAATATTTAACAAAATAAGAATATAAAATTTTCTATTGTGAAATTATTTAATTAAAGACAGGTTCTTTTAATAATTATCATATGGATTTAATTAAAATATTATAATTTGATGAAATTAAATTTCGTTTTATTTTTTTATTATTTAAATATCTTTTTACCATATACAGCTTAAGAATAACTAATGCAGATAAAGTTAATTTAATTCAATGGTAGACTATGACCTTGCTTGTTAAATTAAGATTATTAAGAGACATAAAATATGAACTGTAACAATTGCTGATAAAGAGATCTTTTTATATATTTGGATAAAATTGTAAATGAATTATCTTGAATTTAAATTAGAATTTGATTTATTTAAAATTAAAATCCCAATTATTGTCAAAGTTTCCTAAAGTTTTATAATAAAATATAACTTATATTGATTTTGAATTAAATTACCTAAAAAAGCTAATCATTATTAATTATCTATAAATAATAATTCAATTAAAATAATTTATATAAATAAAGCCAATAAGTTGAAATAAGAGTGGCTATTAATTTTAATTAAAATGGAAATTATGTAAAAAGCATTCTTAAGTCTAAAGTTCTTGCTTAATTTCTTCATTAGCATTAAAAAACCCAAAACCCCTTAATGAGTTTTATATGTGCTTTGATTGATGATGGTAATATTTGGGATTATGGTTTCTTTTTGATTAATTTCATTTTTTATGTTAGATTCAATGTAATGTATTGTTTTTAAGATGGAGATTTTTATTCTTTTATAATTTATCACCTCTACATCTATATAAATGTTATGTAGATATTAATTAACTAAGAAAATTTCAAGGAAATCGCATTTTTTGTTTGCTTTTCTTATTTAACTAAACTATCTAAATTTTATGAAAACTAATTCTTATGATTACTTGAGACTCAATTTTTTGAAATGCTATCGTACCAATATAAAATAATTAGGTTGGTACTAGCACCATTAGGTTTTGAACCATTTTGGAACTTTTCCATTAAAACCTCATTAGATTAAAACTTGGTACTTATTAAGTTTTGTATTAAATTGGTTCCAATTAAAATTAAGCTAATTAGTACCAGTACTAATTATATTTAAAGATATTCAATACTAATTTAATGGAATTTTATTTGTTAAAATAGAAATCCATCTCTGAAACTTGTTACAGTTTTCACTTACTTTCTCCATTTCTCTCTCGAGGGTTGACCTCCTATAAGATACACATATTTGATAGGTGTCTAAAAATTTATAGAAATTGTAAACATATAATTTTAAGATTGATATCCATTTATAACACTTCTGGAACTTAAACATTACAGTACTGTGATAATTAATCACCTTAAAACGGCTCATTTTATACTAATTTTTCATTAAAATTTTACTTATGTTACCAAACATTTTTGTATTGGATGAAAATATGATAATAAAGAACGTTAGCTATAAGTAATAAAAGTGCAAATTAAATTTGAAATTAATTTTTTATAAAAAATCTCAAAAATATTTATGCATAATTGCCAATTTCATAACAAGATGCAATCATCAAATTTCATAAAAATGATGAGTAAAAGTAAAAACTTATGAAAAAAATGTAAAATAAAAATTAAAATTACTCAACCGTATCATTTTCATTTAAAAATGCTATAGCATACTAATAATAATGAGATGATATAAGTTTAATATAAAAAATTGATCATGTAAAACTTTCATATTTTCATACTTGTGTGAAAATTATGCTTCTTAACATAAATAAACCCTAATCCCCAACATTACACTCGTCAATAAAAACAAATAAAAAACTCATTAAGGAGTTTTGGGGTTTTGATTGTCTTTTTCAAATCTTGAGCTTTTCTTTATCTTGTTAAATTTCTCAAAGATATTGGGCTTTGGTTCCATAGCTTACTGTCGTCGAAGTCTCCCAGTATTAGAAGTGCAGCTCCTGAAACCTCAGCCACTTCTCTGTTTAGAGAGTACTATATCAGGGTTGTTTTTGGATAAAAAAATCCTATATATTTAGTGGAAATTTAATTATTTACACCTATTTAATTATTTAAATCAAACATTATAAAACTTTTAAGTATTAATGCTTTAGTATTTGTAACTAAATAATAGATTTAACTTTTAGTGAATTTTAATAAAGATCTTTAATTATTTTTTTGAGGAAATTAATTAACTAGAACTTTGTCTGATTTAAATAATTAAATAGTTTTAAATAATTAAATTTTCACTTAATATATAGGATTTTTTTATCCAAAAACAACCCTGATATAGTACTCTTTAAACAGAGAAGTGGCTGAGGTTTCAGCTACTGCACTTCTAATACTGGGGAGATTTCGATTACGCTAAGCTTTGGAACCAAAGCCCAGTATTTTTGAGAAATTCAACAAGATAAAGAAAAGCTCAAGATTTTGCTAAAGATGATGCTAATGATGAAATTAAGCAAGAACTTAAGACTTAAGAAACCTTTTTACATAATCCTATTAAAATATAATTAATAGCCACTCTTATTTCAACTTACTGGCTTTATTTATATAAATTATTTTAATTGAATTTTATATATTTTCATTGATTTTTGAATGAAATCAAAAAATTATTTTGACCATTTAAAACAAAAAAATAAATTATTATTGTTAATAAATTAAATTAACTTACATTTTTATTATTACGGACTCTTCCTAATATTTTATTTAATGGAATATAAATACTTAGACAAAATAATATTTTTATTTAATTTATTTTGAGCATATAAATTAATAAATATATAATAATCTAAATTAATTATGATTTTTAATGTAATATATATTTCATTTTTAAAATTATTTTAAAATTGTTTTTTTTAATAAAAGGTAAGCTTATATTCCTTTCTAAGTATGTCAACCTCCTTATTATTTTATTGTTATTTTAATAATAATATGTAGAGAAATGTGAATTAAAAAATTAGGAATATATAATTTGTTTGAATTTTATTTATCAATAAATTAAAAATATCTTAGCAAATTATAAAAAGTAAAATATTTTATAATAATTCGAAAATTATATAAATATAAATCATTTAGATCATTTAAATTATGGAAATCTAAACTGCTGCATAAAACGTCCAAAAAATACTTTAATAAATCTTTATATTACTGATTAGAATTAAAGTCTTTTCAAACAATATATACTTTTAAAATATAATAATATAGTATAATATTATTACATTTTAAATATATCTTTTATTATTATAGTTATGAAATAATAGCTTAAATTTAATTAAAAATTCAAATTATAAATTTAATTTATTGTTCTCTGTATGATCTATTGTTTTATATTTATAGTAATTCTTATGATAAATAATTAATATATTATTTTCATAAGTTCGCTATAAAAATTTAAATTATAGTATTTTGAAATGTAATTGATATTAAATAAAATTAAAAACCAATAAATTTATTGATAAATTTAAATCTAATATTATAATGAAGTTATGATTTAAAGAGTGAAAAGATAGATTCATTCAATAAATAAATTAAATTCTATAATTTTATCTTTAATTTACTAAATAAATAATAAAATTGTTTAGCAAATGAAAACTCGATAAGCTATATGTTTATAATTATGATAATTTAAAATTTACTCTAATTGTGAATTTAAATAAAAAAATTAATTAATATCGTTATTTTTAAATATATGTTATATAAAATTTATCAATATTAACTATTATTATAAAGTCAAATTTTTCTTTGATATAATTATTTTAAATTGTTGATTTATTTTTATTATAAACTTATACATGACTAAAGCTTAATTAAATCTTTTGATATAAACTTACTTATTATTTTCCATATCAGTTAAAACCTGTTGACAGTATATTTCATCGATTGTTCAAAATAAGCATAATTATTGTACCATATAAACTTTATTTTTGAAAATTAATTATAGCAAAATTATTAATTATTTAAATTGTTGAAAATCAATTCCTTTAAAACCAGTTAATATGGTCTATTACTTATAAAAGATATCGATACTAGCTAGACTATAATATTACGATACTATTTTATATCACTATTTTATCGCTACATTTGAAGCTTATGTCTAGATTTTAATTTTGACATTAAAATCATATGAAGGAATCACAAAATAATTATTTAATTTTAGGAAGAAATAAATTTACTCCCACTAAAATAAAAATCCAGCTGATTTTGATAAATTTATAGAATAAATTTAATATTGTCTAGGAGATAAAATCCTAACTTTCCTTTATTTTAAATTTATAAATTTATTAATTTTTCTATTTTACAGTTTCTAAAATTAAATGAACTCCTGCAATTAATTATTTGAAAATTTGTTTTAACTTTATATAGCTCAGTTTCAAAGTTTAAGTGTCTAAATTATTTGAATTAAAATTTCTAAATTATACGATGAACTTTAACATTCAGCAATATTTTTATAATAAAATAAATTAATTCTTTAAGAAGTCATAAATTATATTATATTTTATAATTTGAAATTAAGACATTTTTTTGGGTTTATTTAATAAAATTATAAAATAATTAAATTGTCTAAACTCTTGATACTATTCTTTATTAAACATTTATTAAAATAAGCAAACCCCTAGAAAAGTTTAATAATGATAGCAGAGTACGAGTCTACGAATCTCAGAATATAAAAAGAATTTATTAAAATAATTATTTTCATTCTTTATTTTGAATAATAATTATATATGTTTCCAAAATTTTAAAAGTATAAAGAATAGTTAGTTTTATATTTTATATGATTGGATTTAATTAAACAGTTTATTTTAATTTTTAAAGATTCTTGTTAATTACAATTTATTGAAAATAAAAATCAAGCAAAGTATATTATGTCATTTCCTTCTTTTACTTTTTATTTCCAGTTATGATATTTAATATAATTTATTGAGTATTAATTGTATTTAACATACGAAAATTGATAAAAATAATAATAAATATTAAAGGGATTATTATAAATAATAATTATTTTTTAAATCTTTTCTATAAATAAACAAATTTGCACAAATTTACTATAAATAACAATTCAATAAATATTATTTTTTCGTTTCTTTTTATAATATTTTTTAAATAAATTTATTATTCCACTTAATTTATGCTAATAATTATCTCCAAATTAAAATTATATTCTAAGCAATTATATAATCATTTATTAATTTTAATCAATAAATACCTTTTTATTTTGTACTTATTTTTGTTAATTAAATTTATGTATGAAACTTGTAATGAAAATCTTGTAAGGTAAAAAATTGAACAGTAATATTTTTGATTAATAGAAAGGAACTTCTTTCTTTCTATAAATTTATTGTTCTTTCTATTTTTGCTTAATTATAATTTGATTGTTTTATGAGTTTTTTTCTTTTTTATTTTTATAAATTCAATTTCAACTTAAGTTGAAAGAATTTTTTTAAAACGTTATTAAATCCAAGAATATTATTAGAAAATGGATTCATATTTATAAGAACTTTAATAAAGTAAAATAGTAACAGGTCTTGAAAATGAAAACATAGATGCCTTACGAATCTAATAATGAATCATTTAGTTTAATTAAGTAATTTTTATATAAATAACTAAAATTATTTTTAAATTTAAATATAGTAATTATAGATTTTTTTTTATTTTTTAACAATCACCTTAAAACTATCAAAATGTATCTTTTTCATAATATTATTATTATTGATAAAATACGTTAAAATAGGAAATTTGAAAAATAAATTAAATATTTAATTATGACCAACTTATAGAAACCACTGTGTTGATTGAGAGTGTATTACTACCTATTTTGATGATTTATGTGTCCAGCACCATAATGTAAACCCCAATTTTTTCTTGAACAACCAAGCACTTGATTTCGATGTTTGGCAAGAATTCGATGATTAACACGATCGTTTGACACCGTCAATTGGCGTTGATCTGGCATGATCACTTGATGTCGATTCGTCGTCGATAGGCTTGAGTTGATGCCAATCGGCAATCCATTCTCATCTTCTAGATCCTATAATCTATTGCTCCATCCTTGATCCATCGGTGTCATCATTGGTAGCTCGAGTAGTTGGACCATCGTTGGTGTGTTGGTGGACTTGACCTCGGCAATGCGCGGAGGTGAGAGAGGTTTGAGTAGGTTGGCGATTGATTAGTTTAGACTTAAACTTAAAAGCGTGATATATAATAGGGAAGTTTTAATCAATTAAATTAACAGTTCAACTGCTATTCATGCTTGTCTTGACTGGTGCCAGAGCACCTGCAACTCCACTCATGTTCATTGATGGTTTACTCAGACGAACCCATGCCTAATGGTGGTGCACCACTGCTTGACGCTGAACGCCCAGAGCTTGTTGACATCACTCTTGGTCATGGCTTTCAGGATCTGGGAGAGCCTCTTAACCAAGTGAATCCTATAAGTAATTATGGTAACTATCCTTACTTGCTGTCTGCCTGCTCCTGCCTGAGGTGCCTCTTGATGTATGAGAAAAGCTGCTCGATGGGGTTGAGCCATGGCGAGTACTCGG
>ARYC01000278.1:0-16040 GCA_000711775.1 Oxytricha trifallax | reverse complement strand
GCTCGCTGAGCTTAAGAAGCATCCATTCTCTCTCGTAAGCTTTGATTCTTAACTTTGTAGGGAAACCTGGAACTGGTATATTCCTAATGAAAGAGCATGCGAAGGTTCACAGAGAGGGAAAGTCATAGACTATTTATGAAGTGAGCAAGAGGCTTTATAAAGATGTTTAAAAGCCAGAAGACATGAACATAGATGCAGGAGCTGGCACAAAGAGAAGAAATATGGGCCCAAGCAAGCCATAAGAAGAGGAGAAGAAAGAAAAGCCAAACCCCTTTATGGGTTAGTTTAATATGTGAACTTATTCATTCATTTAAGTCTAACACTTATTTATAAACATTCATTCTTCCTTCTCTCGCACAAACTGTTGTCTTATCTATGCTTACTCTCTTGCAGCTACTCTGAATCAAGTCTACTGTATCTATAGGCAAGTCATGCATTAGGTGATATAGCAGCAGTTTCTTGTAGTAGGTCTTGATTTTACTCCAGTAGAATTCAATTCCATTAAATTAAGGGCTGTAAGGAACATTGTATACAGGACTAATGTTTAATTCTTCATAAGCTTTCTTAGACTCCTTAGTCTTATGAACTGAGAGGTTGTCAACAAACAGGATGATCTCTTAATCGTTGTATTTATCTCTCAGCTTATGTAGGAACTCTATGTACTACTCTCGCTTAATAGAGCGAGGATGAATAACATAACTTTCTAAGCCAGAGTCTTCACTAATACCAGCTAAAATTGCATGGGTTACAACCTTTACTTTCTAATCGTAGACTTCTATATTATCATACTTCTTATACAAGACTTATTAATAAAGGTGTTGAAGGTAAACACAGCTTCATCAGCGTGTATGAACTTGATGTTATTGTCAATAGCCCTCTGCATTTAATCATATATATAGTTTAAATTATTACTATAAAATGCCACTGTAAAATCAATCACTCTCTTCACTCTGTTGACAGTCTTGAAAGTAATACCATTTCTTCTATAAATGTTAGCTATAGTTTATGGAGAGATACGCATGTCAGGAAACTTGCGATGAAACATCACAGCTCGCTAGTCTAGTGGAAAGTGTGCCCAATACTTTAAAGTCTTCGAATCACAGAGGTAGTCAATATGGTGCTGTGAGAACTTTTATTTTCTTGCAGGATGCTTTCATGTGCCTGAAGTATAATGCTAAACAGCCAACAAGCAATGATACCTAACTGTTGAGGCACTCTTGCACAGGAGCTTTGCTATAGCTGTATAATTCATTACTGGTTTGACTTAGTCTATATTAATACTCGTACCATACCTAAGCTTAAGCAGTAAATCTAAATATTTCTCATCATATATAGACCCTAAATTTCGCTAATTTCTATTTCTCATATTGCAAATTGGCCTAATTTCTCTACTAACCCCAATAAGACCCCAACTATACCCTACAAATCAAAGCACTTATAAACCTCACTAAGGGGTTTTGGGGTTTTGAGTGAGACCTAACAGTCGCAGGTGATTTATGGAGCAGCCTTGCTATAGACGTATAATTCAGAACAGGCTTGAGTTTTTCTCTATATTCATCATATCCATAGCGCAACTTTAACAATAAATCTATATACTCACTGTCATAAACAGACCCCAAACCTCGTATATACTCACTTAAAATACTAATATTTAAACATTAAACCCCTACTTAAACCTTATTAAAACCTTCATAAAGTATGCAATAATAGTCTACTTTTATCAATCAAAAACTCAATCAAATTACTGAAAGACTTTTGGGGTTTTAATTGTAAGAATACATTTGAACTTTAAAAATTAATATAAGTTAGTAATTAAATAATTATAATTCGTGGCAGTTAATTAACTTTCTGGAAACCTATTCAATGTGGTACTTGTTCAATAGAGAATTCATAAATTTTACTATTGGAATGACCCCTCTATCGCATCCCTGGAGCGAAATAACTTGACTTTAATTTTGGGTGATTTGTTTTGCAGATATTGATGTCAAAATTAACAAGTTATCTCGCTCCAGGGATGCTATAGAGGGGTCATTCCAATAGTAAAATTTATGTATTCTCTTTCGAACAATTACCACATTGAATAGGTTTCCAAAAGTTAATTAACTCCCACGAATTATAATTATATAATTACTAATTTAAATTATTTTTTAAATTAAATTGTATTCCTTCAATATTAGAGAACTCTAATACAATTTTGATCTCTATTTTTCTTCACTTGCCTTAAGTGATTCACTACTAATTAGACAATTTATACATAATTATTAATGAAAAACTATGCTAATAATTTTAATAAATATTAATTAAAAAAATAAAATTTTAATTTTATAAGGAATTTTATAATGGGATATATGAATAGGATAAATTAATCTTATATTAAGTTAATAAAATAAAATATAATATAATTAATGATTTTCAAATAAATTAATTAATGTAGACTTATTTTTGAAGCATTTATTTAAAAGTATGACAAATAACTTAATAAAGAAATATCAAAGCCTTAAAAAATAAGAAATTTTTTCGAGCAAATGAATTCTGAAATTGAAAATAATATATATATGAGTTTTTATCAAATATAGTGGTGAAAATCATAACTTTAAATAAAAGGAAAATAAGTTTTAAATAAGAGTGAATTATAAATAAAATAAATTCATAATACTTTAATAATTTGAATATAAAAATTGATTATAAATTATCTAACGTTGAATACTCTCTTGTTAATTTCAAATACTTTTAATTTTTCATTATTTGGTCATTCCTCTGCTTTAGACAATTAATGCATTGAGATTATCATATTTTACGAGCACCATATTCAGAGTTTTCGTGTTTTATCAGTCAAATAGTATTTCTTGATATCTGAAATTCATAAATTTCCATTTTTTTGGTAGGAATTCTTCAGCTCACTTGACCTTTGCACTTTTTAAGAAATCATATTTATAATATATAATACGAAATTAATTAATTTAATCAAATACTTAATATATCAAAAAGTGTTCTTATAGATCAGACGCAGGTGGAGACAGAGCACTCACATAAAATGTAAGTTACAAAAAAAACTTTTTAATTTTTTTTCATATTGGTCCTATCAGGTAAGACCACAGGGGCAGCTGGACTAGTGCTTCTCAAGGTGAAACAGATAGCAGACATGGATAAAATTAATCAAAAGCTAAATGACTACGATCAAGATGAAGGAAGAAGATGAAAATTTTTTGAAGATATCTATTTTTGATTATAATATTCCAAAATTAGATTTGAATATTAATTTTTAATTAGAAATTGATTTACTTAACACTAAATATGAAGTAAGTTATCTTTAATATTATGAATATTAAACATCACTATTTTCAAGTAATCTTTCTTATCCTTGAATTATTTTGAAAATTTTGAAATTTATCTTACTTCATCAACTTCATCGACAACTTCCTGTTTAATTATAAACACCAAAAGTTTGATTAAATTAGAACAGAAAAAACCTAACTGCCACTATTTTGGCAATACTATAGATAGAGTTAGAGATTAGAATTCTAATCAAATTTGTGTTAGGAATAATAAGTTCTAATTTTAATGTTAATACAATAAATGTTAATTTAAAGTTTACTTATTATATAATTATGATGAATGCTAAAAGTTTTCTTTTTATATCAAAATGAAAATAATATAGTTATTGCGTGATTAGATAGGTGGAAATTGTTGAAATGTCAAGGGTATTTAAATCAGGAGCTGATGTTTAAAAGAGAAAGATTTGACTTATGTTTAGATGGGAAAATTTAAGATTACTAATTACCAAAGAAAAGTTCGAAACTTGATAGAAGATGATATTTTTAAACCTTAAATGTTTAAGTTAAAAGTATAACTATAGTTAAATCAAAATTTTTTAAGGAAGAATTCAGTTATATTTTTTTCATGGGGATTTAAAAATAAACAAATTTTAAACAAAAAAGGAGATTCAAAAGCTCTGAGTGCTAAAAATAAAATAAAATTAAATAAGTGCACGAATCTTATTATTTTACTACATTAAACAAAAGTATAATATATTTGGATTGATTTGGCAATGTGGGAACGAAGATCTTAGAATAATGTATAATAAAAATTTAAAAAATAAAAAGCTGTTTGATTAGAAGTCACGAAACAGACAGGAAGATGGTTTAAAATGATTAATGAAGAATTACAAAAATCCATAAAATTTATTTCAATTTTTATGAAATCTCAAAATCAAAGATTTGCCAACACCAATCTTCATTCTTGCTCCTTAAAGTCATGGGGCAGAGGAAAAATGTAGAATTTAATGATTAGTGGGAATTATAGAAGACAAAAAATTTACATTGCTTCAAAACACTCTTAAAAACACGCAATTTATAAAATTGGTCATGGACATTTCTAAACAAATTTACACCTTTCTAGATTTTATCCAGTTCAGCCAAGCACAAATCTTAAAAATCTGAAATAATATAATTAATATTTAATTTTTAATTCTCTTAAAGACTTGTCATTTAAGAGGTCATTTGGCTATCTTAAAATATTCGTTTATGAAATTAAAGAATATAAAAAAGTTCAACAAGTCAATTTAAAATAATTAAAAATTCCCAAAAATAATTAAATTAAATTGAAAAAAATATATATTTAAAATCTTAACTTATTAGATAAAAAAAGAGAGGAAGACTTTGCGCAAACAAGATGGAAGAAAAAGCAAAAGGTACTGGAGAGAGAAGGAAGCTACCCGTATACACAAAAAGTGAGGAATGCACGACAGCAGAAAATGATCTGAGATTATTTTTAATATTCAAAACGAACTCAAGCCAATCAACTCTTAAAAGACCTAAAAGCTCAAGTTAGTTATAATAATAACTACAAATACTTGAACAAATTTTCTATTCCAATAAAAAACAATCGACAGCTTCATTTCTTTCAATCACAGAGAGAAGCTGATGGATGGGTCAGAAGAAACGAAAGATTTGCGAAGAACCACCGAAGTAAAAGAAGGATAGAAGTAATAAAAAACAAAAGACAAATAACAGCTCAATTTACTGTACTAAAGACGTAAGAGGATGGAATTCCAAATTGAAGTAAGATTAAATGATGAGAGAAATAGAAGAAAGAAAAAAAGCTAGACTTCATAGGCCCCGTAGAAACGAGGTTACAAAAAATATTTGGTAATACTAATCAAAACATGACACAAACACTACAAGCAAAAAATGGAGGGATATTATCTCTCAACAATGGGAAGTTTTAAATGAAGACAGTAAAGACACTTAAGTAATTTTTAACATGGAATATTTGAATGTCGAAGGTTACCATTTACATACAATCACCCTATACATACTGCCATATTAAAATGAGGAAGTGAAGGAACTTCAGATCAAAGTCATTTTCATAATCAGATCAATATAACAAAAATGTGACAAACAAAGACTAATAGTGATGGGAGACTTCAACTTCCACATTAGAGAGCTAGGCAAAAGACTTAGGAAAGAAGGGCTAAGAGAATCGATACTCAAAGGAGTAAAGACTCACACATGAGGCAATTAACTAGATTAGATTTTCTCAAATGTAGAGACTATCTAATGGGAATTCGATCAACTTAGATTAACAGACTACAAATTACTTCAAGTAAAACTAAAGATGAAATTTCACGAAAACGGTTTGAAGATGATGGATAGAAAAAAGGCAATAAGGATATCAGACGTTAGAAAGTAATGTTGGAAAACTTTCATAGAAGAAGGCAAAGAAATAAAAGCAGAAGACTTAGAATAACCAATAAGAAATGTTTTGAGGATAAATTAGAAAAACAAATCAAAACAAAGAATTTGTACCAACAATCTCCGCAATAGGCTGTTAAGAATAACATATCAAGCAACAACAGCGCATACTTGGACGCCAAAGAACAATTGAAATAAGCAATTAGAAATATGGAACATTGTTTGGGAAGAAACGACCTTAAAGGTTTCTTCTACCTAGTAAAGATTAACAAAAAACATAAGGTAAGCACAACCAATAAAAGGATTAACAGTGAGAGACGAAAGGGTGTAGCCTGAAGAACAAACCATAAAAATAATAGTAGAACACTACAACCAACTTTTTAAGGATGTCCGGAGTCAAAACGAGAAGCAATTATAGGTAAAAAAAGGCGATACAGCAATGATAAATGTACCAGTTACATTGGACTTCTGTAATGACACAGAGATTTTACAAAGTATTTCAGAATTCAACTTCAATCAAGCAATGGGACAAGACAGGTTCGATGGAAAAATGCTAGCTAAGTCAGATAAACTCAAGAAGGTAGTTAGCAAGAAGGTAGCGGAATGGATTAACTGCGGGAAATTCCCCAAATATCTGAAAGAAAGAAGACTAGTCCTGTTGGGCAAGAACCAAGAGGATCATTACCCTGAAATCAACAACACAAGACCTATAGTGATAAACTCACACTAAAAAAGTAAAATAATAGAAAGAGTGATAATTAAAAACTACAAGAACAAAAGAGTGAATTCCTTGAAGCGGGAAACTATTAAAACGGATTAAAAGAAAACAAAAGCACTTACCTAAATCTTATCAGACTTTTTTATCATATCAAAGATTCGAGGAGGAAGAGTAAAAGTAGAGAAGCATATATATTCATAGACCTATAAAAAGCATATGACTCTGTCTGGAATGAAGAACTACAACAAATCTTATAGAAAAGCATCAAATCTGAATAAGACAAACAATTTGTAAGATTGATAAAAGAACTTAACAGGGACAACAAGATAGTGTATGAGGGAGAGAAAATAAGAGCAAAGAAAGGTGTTACCTAAGGAAGTAGACTGCCTCCTATGCTCTTCAATATATATCTACAAGACGCCATTTACTCTCAAAAAGACCTAAAAGCATTAATCTAATAAGGTAAATTATTAGCTTTCACGGATGATATTCTCATAAATGTAAAAGGGTAAACAGCAAATTATTAAAATACTAGAGTGCTTCAAGTAAATATAAATGACCCACAACTGAAATTTAACTAAAAATGACTGTGCTTATGAGTGATTCTAAAGAATTCAAAGATATTGACACGATTAATGGAATTGCAAAAGTAGGACAAGTTAAATATCTTAGGATGAACATCTATTTAGACTCAAAAACCCTATTGAAAGGCACGTGGGATGAAATTAAAAAGTAAACTTACTTTGACCAAAGCCTCACAAGATCAAACAATGCAACGATTTGCGAAACAATCATGGCCGCCTAAATTAGATCACTTATAATATACAAATATACACCATTGGTGGCTACGGGCTATGTAAAGCTGGAGGAGATAGATAAAATAGAGGCATAACTGAAAAGAATAGCATTCAAAACCCCCAGGGATATTCCCAATAGACTACTTCGCAGCATAACACAACTCAAAGAGAGTGAAACTAAAGAAATAATTGAATTACTAGTTCTGAAGTGCATCAAAAAGGTAAAAACAGCATAGAAAAATATTTAAAGCCTAAAGAAACCAAAAACTAACTTTAGGAAAAGAAAAAAACTATTCATAACAAAAAATGTGATGGACACAATGATGGCAATAAACTAAAGAAGGATGATTGTAAGCTACTGAATGAGCCACTATTGTCATAAAGAATTGCAATTTAATGAATGAAGCTGGGGATCCAACGAGATACAACAAAGTTTTAAGAGACTATAGATTAATAGATCTAAACTTCAAGACACAAATATAAAATATTGCAAACATGGTCTGGCTAGACGAATGAATAAGGGGACTTGAGAAAAGAGGATACTTCTAAAAGATTAAAAAATCTTTAAAGTAACTTATGTCAAAAGACAACAGATTAAGGCAGAAGACTTAAATGGAAACTTGAAATGAGAAATTTGATCATCCAAAATGTGAATTAGCAAACGTGATGTATAAATATCAGAATGTAGAGAGAATTATTATTAAAATTCAGAATTAATTAATTAAATAAAAAAAAGAGAGAATTTAATAATCGATTTAAAAAAAAGAGATAACAAGATGGAAGAGTACAAGAACTAATAGCATTACAAAAGCAAACTATACCAAAGTCAAGACAACAGGAAGAGGAATTTCAGGGATGATAACATTGACCAGAAAACACGATTCTGGTAGACGGTAAATGAAGTCAGATATGAACACAGGGACAGAAGCAAGGACCAGGAAGTTCTGGGATTGAGAGAAGATAAGCATAGTAAACTCCGCTAAACAAACAAATGGGCTTTCAGAGTAGACTGAAGATTGGGCAATCAAATCCCACGAAGAAGATAAATGAAAAAATAGCTCAAAGAACCAGGTTCGACATACATGAAGACGGATCTGAGTGTATGCAAGCATATTAGATGAAGCTAAAGAATCTAATCGACCTAACAGAAGTGACCTGCTAAGGATTTGACAAGATCATTCACACTAAAAAAGATTGGGTCCCCCAAATTACGAGGATGGCTACCATAGTTTGCTGCCTTATCACCAGAAACAATATTGAAAAAGCCTTAGTAGTAGGCAAGAGGAAGAGGGAACAGAGAATGGGACTTATGATCAGAGAGACAAGAAAACCACTGGAGAGAAATTAATGAAGAGTGGTAACATGAGGACATGATTCGAGGAAGGCAAATTTAAGAAAACACTATGAAAGTATGCTTAAGCTAAATTTAGGTAGCCTAATTCAGTGAATAAAAAACTTCACATATGATACTCCCACCAATGGTCCTGAATGACAAAGGAGTTGTTAAAGCAGGAAAAAAAAGAAAAAACCATTGGATCAACAAACTGGAAATTAGAAAAAGGCAAGTTCTTGAGAGAGGAATAATAAATAAAAAGCATCGTAATTCCAGTAAGTTGCCAAAGGAGCATTAAGGGATGAATAAATTGGGTAATTGTGAGAGCATCAAAAGAGTCCGGAATCATAAAAGTTTTCGATTCAAGAAAGAAAGTTGGAAGCTTGGCTCTTATTCAAAAGTACTAAACTCAGATCAACTCGATCATACTAGAGATTATGGGGAAGAACTACAAAACAGACAAGATTGTCGTGAAATAAGAGACAAACTAAGTTGGAGATCCAGAGGATTGCGGTGTTATGGCAATTTTCATTACTAACCACCTAGCACTAGGACTAGTGGGTGAACCTATCTTTCAGATTTTTGCTAAGGATTGGATGAGCATGTAGAGATACTACCTAATGTTCAACCATGAGGTATGATTAATGAAACTGGAGATTGGCAAGTCAGGGATTACGGTAGAAGAGAAGACGGTGGAGATAATCAGGGAGATAAAAAACAAAATGCTATGGTAGGCAGAGGTTGAAGAGAGTGGAACTTAGAACACAAACATGGACTCTCAGATTGACGTGTGGGACAAACTAGTTCTGAAGAACGGATCTAAAATGTATATGGAAATAGTCCAAGAAGAGCGAGAAGGGAGATTCTGTGAAAGAATTGAGTAAGGAGCAGAAGTGGAATAATACCCTTTCCCGCATACAGAGATAGACAAAGAGAAAACTGAGAATATAATTGGAGCAGTTGGTAAACCCAAATTAATCTAAACTCAGACTAGAGATAAACCTAAGAATTCAGGGTGCACAGCAGAATAAGAGGCAGTTGACCAGAAGGGAATGATTTAAGATGGTACAAGAACTGTAGAGAGGATTAATCAGAAATGTCTGAATAAGGAAGAAGGAGAGGAGCAGCAGAAAAAGTAAAATTGAATGGTAAAGAATTACATTTCGCTATTTATAAAGCAGTGTTTATTAATTCTGTATTTATTTTACCTTAAGTTATTATCAATCTATCTATCTAAATTGAAAATAAAATTTATGTCTTCAATAAGTAGCTCTGAATCGCACGGGAAATGGTTTAAACGTAACATTGAGATTTGCAAAAAATCAATAAAATTTATTTCAATTTTTATAAAATTTATGAAATCTCAAAATTAAAGATTTGCCAACACCAATCTTCATTCTTGCTCCTTAGCGTAATTTGTGCTAAAGTAATATAAGCATAAACCCTTCTAAATCAGAATTCTAGACACCCTAATCTATAGCAGTCAAATTGGTCTGTTTGGAGGAAGCACTCTACAAGGTCCTAAAGTAATACGGATACAACATTCTTTTCACTGCATGGAGCCAACTTATGAGAATTCTGAGGGTCGAGTGATTTCTAATATTCCAACTGCCTGTCGTCATGAGGAAAAGTCAACCTCTAATATTCTTTGACTAGTTGACACTAGCTCAGGCTGTGCTCTCTCGAGCAAGGCACGATACGACTATGGTAGCTTGCCAAAAACCTTCGAATTCACCTGCGACAAGCTCTGAGTAAAATTCAACGATTAGAAAATCCAAATGTGAAGTTATCCTAAGCTTGACATTCTGATTGCCTCCCACTAAATAAGATTCAATCAAGAATAATGAGACCATAGACAACATCATGAACCGAGCTGCTGATAGAGGCCAGAGCCCCTCTGTTAGAAAGCAAGGAAAGGCAAAGAAGAGAACGAAGACCTGGCCATGCTCATTTAGAGCTCCAACATCGCCTCCCTCAGTTTCTGCAGAGATTCAAAGCCACCCTCACCTAGGACACAGTAGATTAACTGATGAAGGAAGCATCGAAATTTAGACCAAAGGATGTAGAATGCGAAGAAATCAAGGACCTGGACAGGTAGAGGCAAGAGCAGCTAAAGACTCTGAGAGAGATATGCAAATTTTTGAAGTGATTTATATGATATTAAGTTTTAAGTTATTGCTTTTGATTAATTTTTATCGTCTACAAAAAATTATAAATAATAGCATTGGAGTTTTATTATATGGGTTAGAGTGTGGTTTAATTTGTGAAAATAATTATTAATTCAAATTATGTTATGAAAATGACTTTCAATTTTTTTAAACAACATTAATTATAGTATCAAACAATAAGGTTAAATGAGATAATTTCAAAAGTCAAATGTATTCTTTATTATTTTAACTATAATGCATTAGTAACTAATTAATTTTAATAATAAATCACGAAATTAACGAAATTAATAAATGGAATGGAACGAAGTCAAGGCAAGGCCCAAGAATAAAAAAAAGCAAAGCAAGATAACAACGACATCTCCTACGATGTGCTTCAAGAAATCACTTGAGAGTTGTTTCAGTTATACAGACTGCTGCTGCTCATGATTGTCTATCTGAAAATAAACAAGCTAGCGCCATCGCAGATTTCGATTATTTGAGATAGATGACGAAGAAGAAAAAAAGTACGAGAAGATTTCTAGATTGAGCAAAGACTGACCAAAAGGTTAAATTAGAGAAGGAGATGACTCAACTTGCAAAGGACTTCAATGAGAAGACTGGTACAATAGTTGATATTAAATCAGGTAAAGCAGCATACAGAAATGTCAGTAAAGCTAGTGACCAATATAGCCTTTGTTGATGTAACTTATAAGTGTATACAGTTATTGTCTTCTATATGTAATTAAAATTATTGAGTTACTATAATATTTTATAGTTATAAAATAAAGATTATATTTGACTTTTGAAATTATCTCATTTTAAATTAAAAACTTAATGTTGAAAAAAAAGTTTTTTCATAACATAATTTGTTTTTATTCATTATTTTCACATCTTATACTACTCTACATCCCATATAATATATAACTATAATGGATGAATTGTGGATAAAATAATTTATTAATATATAAATAATATAGATTCTTATCTAATTCTTGGGAGATATTCTAATTTTACTGATTAAAAATTATTATGACAAAATAATATAAATTATCTATGGTAAAGTTTGAAGGATTTATCAATAATTTATTTTATTAGTAATCATTTATAGCAAGTACACAAGAGCCACTAATGACAATTGAACTTATATGCACTCTTTATCATCTGAATTGATCAATATTTGAATATTATTGCTCTTCTACAACATCATCTATGATTGTCAGTTCTCCACTATCAACTCTGAGTCCATATCTTACTTCAGTCCTTGATTTTTGTACACTGCTAGCTCAGTCTAATTGATAAGATGCTTTTAATCTTGCCTCTGCATCTTGCTCGGAACCCTGCCTTTAGCATTCTAGTCTCGAATGACTTTCTATCAAACTAATTCAAACTCCCGAAAGGCAACTCATTTGATATTGATGTCACCTAGCTACATTAAAATTTATTATAATATTTATATTAGGTCTTTATTTATGATATTCCTCTAAATACCCTGGCTTTCGAAAAATCTCATTGAGCCGTATATCTTTTCCCAGTCAAAAGTATGCCTCTATTGATTTCATCCATAATAACCAGTTTGGGCTATGTTGTGTATTTTCTTGAATGCATAATGTGTGATTGAATATTGTGAAGCCATCTGTGATAACGTGCTTAATTTTAACATTCATTAATAATTTTATAGCTAAAATGATTATCAAAAACACAGATTTCTTCTGCATTCTGTTTCACCTTAATATATTAAAACTAATAAATCATTAAGCTGCTCAATGTAAAATTTATATAATTTGGTGATAATTATTTTTAACATATTTATGATTAGACCCATTTGATTTTAGTAGCAGTAATTTTGCTTACAGTTATATAATTATATTTAAATATTCACATATCAACAATACTTAAACAAAAATGATGAATTATAAATTTACAGTATTTATAATTATGAGAATTTATTAATAGAATTAGAAGAAAAAAAACAATTTCTTTACTTTTAATTACTTCTGCTTTAAATTAATTCATGGTACTCCTAAAAAATTTAGATTAATACAATTAAAAAGTGGATATTTAGCTGTAATTTTATATTGAATACCTCTTTTTATTTAATAATTTTTTAAACATGTTTTTTTCATAAACTCAAGATCATAAAAGACAATTTTATTTAAATTTGTTTTCATATATCTTAATACATTTTCCTTCGGATAAGAATTTAAGAATTTATAATTATATAAATTCAGTATTAATTCTTTTCTTTTAACTTATAAATATTTAAAATTTGTTCATAACAAAAGAATATTAATTAATAATATTTGGGAATAATAAATACTATATTTTGTAATTTTTTACAAATCAGATTTTTAAATAAAATTGATAGCTAATTTTAATTTATTTACCTTATATTTGTGAATACAATAACTCATTAAATTGTGTTTTTGTAATTAGCTATTATGAGAAAAAAGAATTGAGCTTTTAATGGCAAATTCCTTGATTTTTAAATATATAATGAGGGACGGCACTAAAATATAAATTTAGAAACTTTATTAATATATTGTAAAATTGCATATTTATTGAAATTTCTTTTACAGATTAATAGCAAAGTATCAGAACATATATTCTAACTTTATTATATAATTGGAGAAAATTCGATTTAAGAAAAATATATTGAATTTAAAATAAATTATCAATTAATTATTTTCAGTGATATAATGTATTTAAAATAACAATAAAATGAAAATCAATAACAATGCCTATTAAAAATTAGATATTTATGATTATATAGCTTGTTATTATTGTAAGAATACTATACAGTTTATTAGTGCCTTGCTTTCAATGATCTATCAAATTAGTACTATTTTTTAAATATTTTTATTTTATTTATCAAATCACAGTTAAATTAATTGAAAAATCTTGATAATAATAGATTATAATATTTTTAGTTAATAATTATAAATATATTTAAACATAACATATTTCAAAACAGGTAATCAGGAGAAGTTAGCGGAGAGAAAGGTACAGATCCATTACAGAGAACACAATGAAATACAGTTATTGCCGAATGAGTTAGCCATACTCAATGTAGAGACTTATGCATTTACTGCCAATCAATATCAAGAATACAATTGAACTCTCGAATGATTTCGATAGTGGCTATGTAGTTATGTTTAAAGGCAATCTTCCTCAACAACTAAGTATTCTTTTAATATACAACTGGATTTAGATAAGATTGGCGTGAAATGCTCTAAAATCGCCTACTAAAGGATTTTGATATCTTCAATGAATTTTATATTGAAAGCAAGCACTGTTACACTATGATTTTTTATTGACTAGTTGTTGTTACTAAAAGGAAAGCTACTAATTAGGAATATATAATATAATTCAGCAATTTTAAATAAAATTATAGTAGAAGAAGAGGTAAAAGTGAGGATTAAAAGACCATATTGTGATACATAATAACTCGAATACTTTCTATAAATAAAATAGTTGAAATGATAATAATTAATATAGAGATTGATAGCATAAAACAAATAATATCTATAAATATATTGTATGATATACATAAAAAATAATAGGTCAATTAATCCTAAATTCAATTACGTTATCAGCAAGAATAGATAGTATATAAAAGGGAATGCTAGATTTATGAATATTGTATGAAATATTGAATGAGTCGATGCTACTCCTATAGATAAGAATACAAATAATATAAAAGTAAACAATAAATTAAGTATATGTATTTAGTTAAGAATGAGTACAAAAGTAATTTTCTCTCAAGAGTTGACAGAGAAATCTACAACTTAGGGACTGATTCAGTTTCAAAGCAGAAGATGGAGCTTGTTTGACAAGTATAATAAAGTTTTATGTAACTTGCTAAAGAGACTAACTTGGGTTAATTCAAAATCTAATAACTTTAACATACAATTTAATGGCGAAAATTCAGAAGTAGTTGGTAGAATCCTCAAACTGTCATTTGAGGATTTCTCGGTTAGTATTCCTCTGTAACTGTTAAAATATCCTTTAATGCATAAATAGATTTTGATTTAATTGTTAAAAAATGTTTTGAAATATGATTTTTAATATAGCATTTTCTAAATCAAATCATTTAATTGTTACATTTAAGTATATAAAGCATAATATAATTATTGTGTAAGTTAAATCTGTATAGTTTCAGTTTCTTATTCAAAGCACAACTACTCTGATATAATAGTAGTTAAGATTTTTCTGATATAATTGAGTCCTTATGATAGGAGTATTACTTTTAAGTTGCTGCTGTATTGTTAATTGCAAACAAATATATAATTAATACATTTCTCATATTTTCATTGTAGCAAGTTATTCTGTGTAAAATGATGTATATTTTTATTTTATGAATAATTTAAATCACTTAGTTCTCGATAATAATCAGATTTTTCTAAATATTTATACATATGCATTTAATTACCTTCGTAATTCTAACTTATTACTTATAACAACCATATTAATGTAAATCTTTTTTGCTATAAAATTAAATCCTCTATATAAATAAAAAGTGATTATGTTTTATTGTAAAAATTAATATATAGATTACCTACTTTGGTACCAACATTTTTATTACCTTATGATAAACTATTCTCATTTTAAAATATCAAATTCTCAGATCCATTCATTATTATTTGATTTTATAATTTAATCAATGACACTTAATTTTTTAATGATTGAGTATCGTCTAATTTTCAAATATTAATTTATGAATTTCCTTAGGTAGAAGTATTTTAACCTTTCTTATTTCTTTCTATCAATTTAAGTTCATTCAAAAAATTATGAACATTATGATAATGACTTAGATTTTTAGATAATTAGGACACAATCATAATTTTTATCAGAGTAGTAACATCGTAAATTATTCCATTAATTTAATTAAATATTTTTTTTTGGAGTTACCTCAATTGAATTGAAATTTCTCTTGCATTATGTCGAATTCAAATATGTTCTATTAATTATAAATAAAATTTAACGGACTTCATCAACAAAAGCTTTGAGTTTTATCAAGTAAAAAATATTATTAAATCAAAGAATAATGATGTAGCATTAAATTTACAATTCATTGTATTTTTTGAACAATAAAATTTTAAATATGTTTATTTTCAATTTCAGTGTAATAGTAACAATACTAATATAACTAGTTTAAGTTAAGAATATTAATAAGCATTAATCTTTGAAGGATATATTTGAAACTTTTTATTGTCCAATCATTAATTTAAATAAAATTCTTTTACTATATGAATTTAATTGTTTAATTATAGTATATAACTTATACTTAAAGTGTCAGTGTTCATAATATTTATTAGCAGCTTTATCATTTTTAAGATTACACCACTTTTAACA